>JAMKCH010030683.1:0-18528 GCA_023653785.1 Ophioderma brevispina | reverse complement strand
AACTATAGAACACAGTTTGATGTTTAAAATGGGTCAAAACTCATAAATTCTTGTAAAAACACAAGCAACCAGGGTTGACACTGCCTTATAAGGCAGCATTCATTCTATGTTGACTGGCCTATTATGTGCATCAATTGAGCCAAGAAACAAGAATGTCCTATACAATCTCAATTGGGAGTTTGTTCCCGATGTCGATGAAGATAGGTTTGAAGCGGTCTCTGATCCTAATGTGAAGGCAGTTCGTCTCATTCATGGCATATCGGACGCGAACACATTACATACACCTTTTCTTGCGATCTCCACTGGTTCCAGTTAGAGGAGAGAGACATTTCAAGTTATGTACAAATTCATCTACCAATGTATTAATGGCTTTCTAAGCATATCTGCAACATAACATTTGCCAGTCAAAAAATAGAATGAATGCTGCCTTAACCCACACTAATTGCAACAGAATCATTCCAACAGATTGGATTGAGAATACCTTAAAAACAACATATGAAAGTCTACTAAAATCAAAGGAGTGGAACATACATTTTAAGGGGGTAACTTTCTACCGGGTCAAAATATGAAGTAAAATCAAAACGTGTCTAAAAGTATGTTATCGTGTTTCGTTACATTCCATGTTTAAAAAAAGGTCTAGTTTGCCTATCTGCATGTTGTAATTCAAGTAGTTTTAATATTCAAATGGTTCAAGGTCCAATGGGGGGGTAAATTTTCAGATATATCTCCGTTCGTTATCAAAATGGTGTCAATTGTTCGTCAATGGTACAGAACCCAAATATATACTGGTTGCACCATCCTAAATATTCCGTTGCATAATTGGGAATGCAAAATATGACTGGGGGCTACAGGTCTATGGGAGGTCCTAGTCATGCTCTTAATTCGTATAATAGAAAGTTCAAACAAGAACATTTACATTTATTAATCTAGTGGGAACCAATTTTAAAACGTTTACAACCAGTCCGATCAAAAGCGGACCATTCTAGAATTTTACCCCAGGCTGACCTTGAACGTATGAGCCTATTGTACTAAAAAAACTCGTAGATTAGGGCAGCAAACTATACCTTTTTTTTAAACCAAATAGCCCAATAATTGGTGCAATCCATTTAAATCAATTCGAACAATTCTATTTTTGTACCCCTGTACAAACGTTGCCGCCCCTTATTTCTACATTTTCCCTAGGTTGATTTTTGGTAGACTTTAATATATTAATTTTTTGGACTATTTTCCTGAGTATATTAAACACCAAACGTGTTCTGTTGCAATTTGGTTTGGGGCAAATCATAGCAATTATTGACCTAAATTCACAAGTTATTACTACTTCTACTCCCAGCTCCATTTGCAAACTTCGGTCTGCTGCTGCTGATACTACAAGACTAAAAAATCCCTTTCTCAGGAGATCTATAGGCAACACATGCCTTTACAAATATCCGGCCTACGTATAGGAACTCAGTACCTATCGTGTTCAGGGAAGCACCCTCACTGAGTATTTTCAAAAAACATTCAATCTTATTTATATCCAAATTAATTTCTGTTTCGTTGGCTGGTAAGACCTTTCCCCCCTTTTTTTACCTACCTTTGGTAGTAGTATGTTCATAGCGCTTACAGCTTTATGAATAGGCACTTTACAAATCATATGTATGTTGTATACTGATGTCCAAGTCAGCAATATGTCGTTCTATCCTATGACCAAGAGTATATGGTGCCAAGGCAAAGGTAGTTGTGTGGGCCTGTCTGTTTTTTCTTTGTTGTGAGGTTTGGTATACTAAGTCTTGCTTACAAAATCAAATTTGTAATCGGGTTAAACGCTGGTGCAAGTCACGGCCCTATTCCATGCATTCAACAGATCCAAAACTTTTTTCCCGCCTTGCCCCCATCAGCGTGAATCTATTATAGGCAATAAGGATCAACTCAACAAAACGGTGAGTTAAATATTTCTTCTTTTTCTTCTTCTCTTCTTGTGCCTAATTCACAATTCTGGCCTCAGTGTATGTCCGTAGGCCTCGTAAACTAACCCAAAAATATAACCAATATATATTCATCCGGGGGGCACTTGTATTAAAAGGTGGATATGAATTCC
This sequence comes from Ophioderma brevispina, assembly GCA_023653785.1. Classification (NCBI taxonomy): domain Eukaryota; kingdom Metazoa; phylum Echinodermata; class Ophiuroidea; order Amphilepidida; family Ophiodermatidae; genus Ophioderma; species Ophioderma brevispina. The sequence goes on along the minus strand of JAMKCH010030683.1, from coordinate 16,448 downwards.
GTGAACAACACACACGTAAAAAGGTACTTTTTGCCAACAGGCGATTGTACATTTATTAGGGTCAAAAACAGCAAAATATGTGGAAAAAAGGGGTAATGTTTTTTCTACCCCCCAAACTTGTGATGTCCCTAGAATCAAAATATCAAAAATATTGTAATTTGGAAAGTAAAGCAACATGAGCCAAGCCAGATAATAAGGGTATTTATCAACACAAGCATTGCACACTTGTTTACGGATCAAAAACGTGACAAAAAGGACTTGCTTATGGTGATCAAAAACACAATGCTGGTTTAGGGTATGTTTTTTTAGTCGGTTGGAATACTTGTTTGGTGCATTTCGTAAGTTTCAATGTCACGCATCATATCACCACCTTTGAAAACAACTGGCCCCCCCCCCCGGTAGATTATTAATTAAGGACATAAAACATATTCAATGATCTTATTCGGATCTTTGTGGAATCTATTGGTTCCCCCCTCGGTGAACTTGAGTCGTGGGGTACTATTACCCCACATAGTACCCCACCCCCTCCAGTTCACCGGGGGACAATAGATTCCACAAGATCCCTCATGATCATTAATATTTGGTATACTATCTACTGTAATGTAAGATGTTATCTCTTATGAGACCATCACTAGCTAACATCACAGATTACAGAGTACATTTTTTTACACGCTTTATGATAGTGGGCTTTGCACAGAATAGCCGTCACATCTTAGTTACTTTTAAATATCTTAACCTAGGCCCATTTTTCTTAAAACTTGAACCCAAGTTCTTGCATCACAAGCATTCTGCCCTTGTCCTCATTTGTCTGACAACATTCCTGATCATATTCTCTTGTCTATTAGTTTCATTTTCGCCAAATTCTGCCATGGAGGGCATTGTTGTCTCCATGCAGAGTTTAGTCACTTTGCTTTTGAGATACCCTCAAAAGGAAAGATTTACAAGGTGTTAATCCTGAGACCTTAGGAGCCACTCAACATCATTGAGTCAGAGCAATTACCCTTGTGATGAGAGTTGCCTTTAGTCTGTCCTGGACCCACCATACCTGCCTGAACACTCCATTATGATGTTTTTGGTAGTAGTGGTCCTGTACTGGAAAATTTTTGCTCATGGATCATCTGGAGGTATTGATCCCCATTGATTTGCATGAAATCTAGATAAATATAGTCATCGTCAAGTTTGGCATTCTTCATGACACCACTTGTGTCTCATTCATCCATAAAATGATAGCTTAGGAGTTATTGGTGCTACAAAGATGACTACTAGCCGTTTAAGGAGAATACCATTCTTGCAACAATCAACCGTGGTCAAAGAATATCACACAGCATCTTGTTTCTATTTTTTTTCCAGATACATTGTATTATAAATGACAAGCTCTTGTAAGTCATGCTTGAGTGATTCTATTGCTAGATTAAAGTGAATCACAACAGTCTGTTTTCTTATGCCTTTCAAACAGTTCCATTTAATTCTACATTTAAAAAACACCCAGTTATCGTCCGGACTTTTGAAAAAGTTGGCGAGGGAGGCCTTATTTGTTATTTATTTTTTTTTTCACAATATGGGGCCCGCCATGTCTCGAGGCCACCATGATATATTTGATACTTGAATATATAATGTGATGTGATCAAGCAATGAGTCTTGAAGTCAATCAGTTCGATTTTTTACTTTTCATGTACCTGTATGTAACCTTTTAAAAAGCTCCATTTTTGCTGAAACCCCCCATTGAAATTGACCAATTAATCCAATGATATAATCAGTTTGAAGGTGGCAAAACATAGGAAAACAAAGACATTTTCCTCCTTTTTTGGCTATAATCTCAAATCAATATTTGAGACTTCCGACTCATTTTGTTGATCACATCACAATGGTTTTGTATCATACTGTCACGGGTCCAGGGTCAAGCAAATTGCCAAAATCCAGTGGGGGACTTGACTTTTAAAGAAGCACTGGCACTTTTCCTTCACAAAATATGAAATTTTCTTCAATTTGCTCTCATCATGATCGTGAAAGTCATTGGAGAACAGGAAAATTTTACAATGAAAATAACATACCTAAACACAGATAGGGACATTGATATGAGGATAAAGACATCCAGGTATTTGTAGGCCACTTTTTAAGTTTTCCATAACTTGAATCAACAATGTGTTCTTACATGACTATTTGTGACTCGTACTCACTGATTTAAAACCACAAAGGTTTATAGACAAACGATCAAACCGTGTGCATAGCGTGGGAAATGCATACGGCGTGCGTTTCCTTGTGTTTAAACCGCCATTTTTCGGTCGTCTGCTGATTAAACGTCGCCGGCACGTTAAATTATAAAATCGTCGGTTTACTACCCTTAGGAAGCTGAATTGGTCTTAAAGCATTTCAGGTGAGGGCTTTGTATATAAAAGCCTTCAACGCATGCAAAATATCATTTTGAAAAATCTTGAGGGCCCCTATTTTTCAAATGGTTGCCAGTGTCCTCTTTAGTAGGAGTAGAGCAACAGCTTCCCCCACAATCTCCAAACACTTTTTAGGAGATGATTTAAAGCTCCCCTTGGAAATCTGTTCATTCCTCCCTGGTAGCAGTGGTTAAATGCATGAACCGCTCCCCTCAAAACTCTCCCCCGATATGTCAGGAAGAGCTTTTTTTAACCGAGCACCACCCCTTAGTTATTTTAAAAGAGTCAGTCCCTAATAAGTCACACTCTTGCGGCTTGAATAAATGAGAAATTTAGGTTGTTTGATTTGGAAGAAAAAAAACACTATACAAATGGCATGGCATGCAAATAAAAGCAACTCAATATCACATGTGGTGTTTTAAGTATATCCTTTTTTTTAAATGCAATCCAATTACATTGCAAATACTGTTATTGTAATATCCAACAATATCCAGGGGTCCATGAATTTGATGAAACATGTAGTTTAGGTCCAAGTGTTTTTTGACTCTGTACTGTAAGAGTGCCATAAAAATGCAGGTAATAATCACTTATATATTTTCCCATGCTTGTCAAGCTCAAGCATATAATGCTCCGAATTTCAAATGTACCCTTTTTTAAAATATTGATGCTTCACACATTCCCATAATTAATGTATGGTGGCTCTGAAGTGTGGGGATACAAACCATACTCTATTATTGAAAAGGTTCTTCTCAAAGCATGTAAACAATTTTTGAGAGTCTAGAGCAAACTTTCAATGTTTTCTGTTCTTGGTGAAATGTGGTGGGCATTTTAATATATATACTCATCATGTGACTTTTGTTCTATCTATCAAATTTTGGATGGTTGATCATTTGGCTAACGGCTTCGTGCCCAGATCTCCTTAAATTCTTCATGAAATGTTGGTATTGGTGAAACAAATAAGTGTGCCAATTTTAATTTTTTTCCCAAAAATGGCGTTTTGGAGATATATCACAGTAACGCACATTTTCATCAAAATCCCATAGACGTCGTACAGGCACTGATTTTGCCGTATAGACCATTGGACCAAAATGGGGCATTTTGTGAAAAACTACACATTTTATTGTCCATTTTTCTTTCTGAAGTAATTGAAGAGTTAAGAATGGTGGGGGTTTGTTTTTATGGTTTGGATAAATATCAAACACCATACAATTCTGTGTGTCATCAAAAACAAAGAAGATGGTGGTCGCAACAACACTGTTTTTTTGGCTAAGTATTTCTAGAAATACTGAGTTTACCACTTTTCATTCATAATTTTTTCCTTAGAAGAACGACCAGTATCCTTGGTGATGAATAAGGTGTCATATAAAGAAAACAATCACATTTAGGGAAAATTCTCACATTAGATTTGCAGATTGAGTGTTTCTAAATTGAAATTACATGGTGTTTTTTTAATTTTCCCTAAATTTTTCTAAAGATTAAACACTGTTAAAAAAGCCAATGTGAGATTTTAGGTATTTTGTTTATACACACACGTATCCCCTGGGGTTTCAGCTTAAAAGCACCTTTCCATTTAGGCTGGGAAAATTATTTATTGAAAAATTTTAGGGTAATTTTTTAAAATAAATAAAAAAAACACTAAACATATATATCCCACTGTTCTTGAAACTGCACAAATATGTGGAGGAAAGTTCAATCTTAATAGTCAAGTTGGACTAATTTGATATAGGGGATTGACTTTATGGTCATTTTTTTCTGTATAACCATTTTATCCGATGATCCTACCTTAAGCTGCTTCATATGCCTCATCATCGTTATACTTTAATAAGTTTTATAAAATGCTATATTAGCTGGATAGTCGAGGAAAACCATTTGGCTACTCATATTAAAACATTCTATTTTATGTAAATGGTTTTGGAATAGCTTGGATTGCCCAAGATGTTGGGTGTTTTTTTCTTTTCTAACTTTTTTGCCTGACAAACTATTGAGTAGAACAAAGGATATAATAAATACAAAGGGCGGTTCTCGAACCACAAAGGTCCTCCACCCAGTGCGGTAGCTAAGAACAAGAAGCAACAATTTTAAGATCTCAGGGAAGATTGTGATGGCCCACAAGTTTTCATCCTCCTACACCTTTTAAAGGTGAATTTGGACCTCGGATGAGACCCCAACATGACCCTTGAAATCGACCTTTCCAAATGTCAACACTAAATGTTGACCACACCCACAAGTTTTCATCCTCCTACCACATTATTAGTAATTTGACCTTAAATGACCCCAATGACGTTCAATGACCATCAAATTTTTTTGGCACTGAATGATGAACCACACTCACCACTTTTCCACTCTTCATACCACATGTTAAGTGATTTGATTGACCTTGGAGACCCCCACATGACCTTGAAATGACCTTCAAAATTTTTTTGGTACTGAATGTTGACCACACCCACCAATTTTCATCCTCCTACCACAATTTTCTTGATTTGACCTGAATGACCCCCCATGACCTTCCAAAATTTCGGCACTGAATGTTGACCACACCCACCAAGTTTCATCCTCCTAACCACATATAATTAGTGATTTGACCTTGGATGACCCCAATTGACCTCTTCACATGACCTGTCAAAAGTTTTTGAACAGAATGTTGATCATACCCCCAATTCATTCTAATTTCAACCCTCAACCATCATGTAATGATTTGACCTGGATGACCTTGGATGACCTTGCAATACCTTCACACGTTTGCAACTGGAATGTTGTGACCACAAACCACACCCACCAATTTTTTCATCCTCCTTCCACAGGTTCGTGACTTGACCTTGGATGACCTTGAAAGAAATGACCTGCAAAATTTTTGGTACTGATGTTGACCACACCACCCATTTTCATTTTTCATTCATCCTCCTACACATGTTAGATGATTTGACCTTGGAATCCCTCGGATGACCTTGAAATGACCTTCAATTTTTGGTATTATGTTTACCACCCCCCCCAATTTTCACAAATCCTCCCCCTACCACATGTTAAGTGATTATACCTTGGATACCTCGGATACTTTAAATGACCTTCAAAATTTTCCGTGGCACTGAATGTTGACCACAACACACCCCCCAAGTTTTTCAGCATCCTAACACAACAGATCCGGTTTATAAGCAATTAACCCAATTTTTGCCTATTTTGGGACCCCCTTTGAGATTACCTTTGACCAAATGGCCCACATGCCCCACCTCCGACCTCATCCGCCGCCTACTTGATGGTGCGAAGATGGACACCCATACTTTGCTCAATCAAAAGATATCCGTGTTTCCAAAAACGTTATATAGCGATTTAGCCCTATTTTGCCCATCTTTGACCCTATTTTTGACCAATTTGACCGTTGACCTCACGCCACATGACCCAACTTTGTATCCACCCAACGCCTACTTGAGGATCCATCTATGTTGCAAAGATGGCCTTCCACACTTGCTTCTTTCCAAAGATATCGTGAGGGACACACACACACGCCACGACGGCTCAACCATTTTATAGTCCCCCTTTGCCACCAAAAGTTGGCGGGGGACCAAAAAGTGGTTTACTGAGGTCTCTTCACTCTTGATAAATTAAGATCTTATCAGGAATCTTTTGATCCCAGAACGATATCGCTCTGCTTGATAACCATAACTATAGAAGAGCTCTCAGCAGATTAAGATGTTCTAGTCTATTTTAAATATTGGAAGTGGTAACGTTGGAACTCAGTGAACGAATGCGTTTGTACTTTTATGTGAGATATGAGTGAAATCGAAGATGAATATCATTTCACTCTTGTTTGTTTTGCTTTCGTCCCAGCACTTGAAAAGAGCTCCCATCCTGGTAATTATAATCCAACTCAAATAAATTTACCATTACTTAACAGCACAGATAGTAACACTAGTTGTTTTTTCAAGTTTGTTATTTTTAAACGCATGAAAACAATGGTAGACTTCGATTGAAATCATTTCCAAATTTAACATGTATATATTCAGTCATAGCTCCTTAAATGGTATATTGGTTAATCGTAAAGGAAAAATTATTGTTCATATTGCTGGTCATAATTTGTCTTGTTGCCAATACTCAACTGTTTTGTATGTATTATGGGCCTATGGCCTAATTGTACTTGTTAATAAAAACTGAACTCAACTGAATTGCAAATGTCACGATTCATTCAAAACATTTATTTAATAGCACTATAATAACACCAAGCTATATTGGTGAAAATATAGCTTGGTGCATTTTTCCAGTACGCAACATGCATAAGCAGCACATTATGATTTTGGAGGAATTTTAACAGCATTTGGTTTTTTTTATTTTATGAACTGAGAAAATTTGATATTTTTTAGACAAAAATGCCTCAGCGAGCCTTTTTTTTAAATATAAATGATCCCAAATCATCAATACTATGTTTCAGAAACTAATGATTTTAGAGTCAAATATGGTTTGAAGCATTTATGGGGACCTCCCATTTAAAAAAAATATGTAACAAATTAAGAAATGCAATTCTCATTTAGGCTGTTGGGCTACCTACTATAAACAATCATACTTTTTTTGGCCTAATAGTATTACATAGTCAAGTTTATCAAGATATTTGAAAGTGTGTTGTTTGAAAGACATGCGGTAATGTTTCCAATCTTTCAAAAAATCACCCACGTGTACAAGAGGGCTTTCATTACATATTGACCAACCTCCCATATAATACTTCCAATGCTCACCCTTAGTTCAAGCAGACTGTGTGTCACAAAAGTGGAGCATATAACAGGGGCGGATCCAGGATTTGAAAAACGTCAAAATTACCGGGGGGCTGAACGGCTGTAACTGGTCCAAAATAGCTCAAAATGGGCTGATTTTGCAAGAATTTGCAGAATTACCGGGAGGCGCGCGCCCCCTCCCTGGATCCGCGCCTGCATAAACCAACTGCTTCCGGGGATCCCATCCAGTTTCGACCTATCAACAAACCCCTGCACAACCTAATTAGTAGCTATTCATTACCATTTTCAAAACACTTACTACTTTACAAATAAGTACTTTACAAACAAGTTTATTACAGCCTTATCAAAATATACAGTGGTTAATTCAATGTGAATCAAGCAATATTACTTAACACGTAAAATAAACCTGTGACTTCTTGAAGTAATGACAATTAGGCAAAAAAAAATTGTTGTATTGGAGTAACCCGCCCGACCCTAATTTTGAAAATCAAGCCCTGTACAAAAGTATACCTACCCTAATTTTTTTTTATTGATTTTCAAAAATCATATTTTTCAAGTTGTTTTAACCCTGATTTTTAACCGATTTTCTCAATATTTTTTGTGTTCTGGTGTAACTTTGGCAACTTCTCTTTAAGACTTTCAATAATAAGAGTCTAAAGTATCAATATTGATAACATTACATAGACTATGTGTGATGATTTGATGTAGTAATGCATTATTTTAAAAAAAAAGCCACCCACCCTACCCTATTAGAAAATTTCTTGTTACTCCAATACAACAACTTTTTTTGTGGCCTTACCATACTGAGCAGTGCAAGTCCCATGCTTGAGTAAAATCCTACCTTAAAGCAATAATGGCACATTTTTTGAAGAGCGCCCCCAATTTTCAAAAGTTGTATTTTGGCAGAGTTCCGTTGGTAATTGTCTAGGACACTCAATCCTGCGAACGGAATGCTAAAAATGCATATTTTTATCATAAACTGATCGATTTTGTAATTAGAATTGGGATCCAGATTGACCTTACGGCAGAGCTGGAATGCTACGTTTATGTCCGTCCATGATGAAATAGTGCCACCTCGAGAAGATAACCTCTAACTGACTTGCCGGAAACCAATAAAACACTAATGGATGAGCGTAGATGACGCTATTTCTCGGCTATTCACATTGGAAGCCGTTTCCAGCAGCCGTTGAATTATTATCGGGATCCCCGATAATAATTATTCTCATTACAAAAATTCCTTCTTTGTGACACACGAACATTTTGAGCTATAAAACCTTCACAGTTTAGTTTACTCCATATACCGATCAACCGTGTAAAAATCTCGATTTTTTGAAAAATTGGGGGCCTCCTTCACAAATGTTCTAATATTGCTTTAAGTTTTGCAAACATTTAATCAAATTAAAGATATGCATTTATTATCCCATGTAAAAAATACTGCAAGTTAAACCTAACAAGCTCTACCTGGCAGGGACATACGTTATAGGGTAATAGCTCACATTGAGGTCAATCTGTGTATCAAAGTGGCATCTTGGGCCAGTTGGTCCGATTATGACCTACAACTGGTATCTCACACCGTAGAGTGTTTGGTACTTAAGTCATTTGACACAAGAGTTATCAAAATTGGACCAGTGATCTAGGGAATACAGTAACTTGTTAATGGAGAGACAATGGCACTGCAGAATCTCATACGATAAAATCTCCCTTCTTGGTCAAAAAATACATCACGCTGGCTATCTAACTGATAGGGATGCTGATTAGTAAACATTTGTAAACCACTAGTGGCAGTAGGGATGGAATGCATATAACTTTGTGGACCAGCCCCCGGTGCACTGAATGACATGGGTAGTAGCATCATGTGAGAACCTATATTATGTCCATTGCAGCAAAGAAGGTATGGCAACTGCTGACCTTTTTGACATTTTGGACCTCAATGAAAAGAACCACAGGCACATGGATAGTCATGCAGTGTGATGGCCTATGACCAGGCTTCCTCCACCCCTATGACAGACTCAGAATCTTTTACTTGCCAGGCTTTTGCATGTAAAGCCTAAGCAAAATAGAGACATACTATAAACACAGTAGGAATACACTCTAACAATAGCCTTCATGGCTTTATGCCAGGAGGATAAAATAATCTGTTCTGCAGAACCTGTGTCACCTTCTTCATGCATAAGAGTAAGAGGTGATGCTTTTGGGGGACATACATGTAACAAGGAATGAAAGAGAAAATCTCCCTATATTGTCCACCTCTCTGGCAACTGCTATGAATAAGTTAGTTCTAGTATGCTTTAAGTTCATCCCCATATTAATCTTCCACTCCATAACTGGACAACACAAGGAAAAGTTGTGATTGACTATCACTTTTTAAAAGAGACAAACATAAATAATTGTATCACTGATCATGCTTCACGTCTACTACAATGTTGACCTGTGACCTGTTAACTATTGGTGAGAGATGGATCGCCACTGACTTCTTATTACTAGAGAAAAACATGCTGGTATAGCTTGTATTGTGTGTCATCCTGCTACAGCAGGTGACACTAACAATGTCAAATTAGCCTCAGAAATTGGCAACCCAATTTGATCAAATTTGTTCAGCAAGAAATAAACTAAGCATTTTACAAATTCAAACCCCAATTTCCATATTAAATTTATCTGTCATTGATTTCCATATTAAATTTATCTGTCTTGAAAAGTCATTGATGTTATTTTCTACACTATTTTACACCCTATAATTTGTAAAATGTACGACTTCCAAGAAACAACATAGCAAAAATACAGTTCACCACTACCAAGACCTGATAGGATTATCAGATTAATATCTCCCTACTCATTTTTATTTCTTAATATTATTTAAAATCATCAACAGGTTTCAGTTTATTTTCCATTTACACATAAATGATGACAAGACAATGGAGGGCTGCCAAAAAGGAGCCTAAGCTCGAACAAGTTTGACCACCCAGGGTGGCTGATGGCTTTTTAAAAAAATAACATTTTTGGACAAAATATTTGGGTCAAAGACCAGGTCAGAAGGCACCTAGAGAGGGCAGCATAAAGCTTCTCACTTTCTCACAACTTTGTTTTTCCATTATTAAAGTCAACAAACAAAATGATATTGTTTAAAATTGGCAAGTAGACTAATATTGTATCAGGTTTGATGTTTAAAAAAATAATAAGCATTTTAAACAAAATATTAAGTGGCCTGCACATATGGATATTGAAAAACAACCCTGGCATGCACTCCAGGCCAGATTCAAACAAACAATATTTGTGTTACTCAGAAAGGTGGTCATTTGGAATGTTAAAAAAAAACATTCCTGTGCACTAGCCTCTGGAGAAAGAAAAAAATACTCATGCTTATTGACCCTGAGAATTAAGTAGCATACTTCCATTAAGTTGTTTTATTGTCTCTACCGAACGAGTTCGGAATGGGGACTATAAAATGAGCAGTGTCTGTCCATCCGTCTGTGATAAAAATGTTAAGCCTGGAACATTTGGCCTTATCTTTTTTTTCTAGATTAGCTAGAGTAGTCAGACTTGGGTATATTGTTGGACAAAAGCCCCTACTAATCATGTAATCCCTTCCCCCTCCCCTGGTTCTGTCAGGGGGGTAGGGAAATGTCAAAGTCAATATTGCACACACACAAAAAATCAACATTTGGCCATATCTTTTTTCCTGGATGAGCTAGAGTAGCCAAACTTGGGTATATTGTGGGAGGGCGCAAGCCCCTACTAGCCATGTAATTAATTCCCCAGGGTCCTCCCCAGGGCTGTCGGGGGTGGGGGGCATGTCAAAAAAGTCAACATTTACAAAAAATGGTCAACATCAGGCCATCTTGGTGGGTGCTGACCTTTGATTCTTGGCCATTTTAGAGTTATTTTTGGTGAGTTATGATGGACTTCAACAATGAGTTATGTTTATTAGAGTTATTTTTGTTGAGTTAGGGAAGGAGTTCATGGACGAGTTATATTTGTTGGTGTGTTATGGATGAAGTTTGTCAACAAGTTGTATTTTTTGTGAGTTATGGATGGAGTTCGACAAGTTATGTTTTTGAGTTATTTTTTGAGGAGTAATTGATGGAGTTCATCAAAAAGTTATCTTTTTAGAGTTTGATGAGTTATGGATGCAGTTCATCAAAGCGTTGTTCACCCTGGATGCAAGAAATGGTGCAAATTGATTTTGGTTGGTGGAAGGCCAATGCATGGATTAAGTAGGGTGGTCTAGTCATCCCGGGTTTAAGGGAGTTTTGGCCAGAATTAAATGGGTGATCTGGTATAGTTTCAGTTCTCACTTCTTTGTGATCGCGACATTTGGTGGGGACATATTTTACGCATCGCGTAAATACAAGTTCTGCTTGTTATCATTAAAACTACAGGAAAAAAATAGTAAATTAACAAATAATGGAATACGCAATTAAGGGGCTAAAATTAAGAAGTGATGGCGGTGTTTGTTGGTAGATCTGGAATTTCTGCATTCTGACAGAGATTCAATCCTCATCCCATCATACATTCCAAGGAACTTTCAGCTTTAAAAGGTTGGAATTATAGTCAGACCAGTATGGTAATGTAATGTTCTTTCAACAGAACAGGAATGTCTTAAACACAGTCAATTATACCACATATATTCACAGGACATTCTAAATGTTCATCCCTGATTTGACATGTGAAGAGTGTAAAGGTTAAAAGGTTCTACAGCCTACCACTTGAGACAAGTTTCCAAGTTGTTGGGCAAGCTACCAACACCCCACTCACAGTGGGGCACTACACGTACAGGAGTAAAGCATTTCAGTGGCCCCCATAGAGCAATTCCTGAAGCCCGTATCATATAGTCACACACCAAAATGTCTTGCATGTCAGCAGAAGAATTCAACAAACCTCTCCATTTTTACAAGCACAAAGGATGACAGCTCTAACTCTCAGTAATCACAAGGATGGCATTATTGATGGACAGATTGCAGCTAGAAGACTGGTGAATACTGGCCAGCCCAGTACTGCAACCCCAGATCAAACGTCATTTGTTAGTTTAGTCCTCTTCTTTGGTACACAGCTGAGAAATTAGCAGTCACGCGTGTTATATCGTATTGCTGGTCACAGTATGGATGGTGATGATTGTCTGAAATGTTAAGCCATGAGAATTACACATGAATAGTAACTGCTATCTTACATGCAACTGGAAAGTGAATACACAAACTGCCACCATGCAAACACAAACTCTCATCACAACTGCTACTCTGTTCCATCAAAATGGGTTAGCAACCTTCATGAAGGGTAGCCAAGTATATGACCAATATACAGTAGAGAAAAGCAATATGTAAATAACATGCAAAAGCGTATACACAAGGACAATACTAGGGTCCTATCACTAGACTACTAATTTTCTGACCACAATAACAAAGCTGTTATGTCCTGAATGATGAGGTACAGGTATGGGACTACCAAATGGATGCATGCTTGTGATTGAAATAGAATACACCCCCTGACCATAGAAATCTCTTTTGATTCATGTCCATTCAACACTTTAAACTCTTCCAAGGACAAGAGTCTAATGTAAACCAAAGAGCAAATGCCTGTGTTATTGAATAGCCCACAACGTAACAGAAAGATCTAAAATCGGGTCTCAACATCGACCTACTTTTACGATCTTGTGCTTCCTCATCATCCTAGAGTATCTTGCAATATTTGCGTAAGATACTAACCAAAAATGTCACAGCCTTGCTCTTAAACTTGCGCTGGCGAAATTTGGATTTCGGTCGATTTTTCCTCTAATATGTGGCGGAAACACTCGGTTTGCAAACTAATTGCTAAAATGAATTCGACTTACCTAACGCAAACAAAAACACACAATTGAAAGTTGTCCATTTTTTGGCCTCAGAGAGGAGAAATTTAAGCCAGAATACCCCAAAATAAGTGGCGAAGCGATTTGTTTTTCATTCATTAATCAACTTAAGCCAATGTGCGTATGTCAATATGCATGATAAGGACTTTCCAAATTCGACGATACGTAAACCAAATCTGGGGTGCCCAAAACTATGGATAAATGATGAGGTGCGTTTCCTCATTAATATACTTTTAAACACCTCAATTTTGGTTACGGCCGATTGCCAGGATAATCCGCAGGTCTTGATCAAGGTCATTGTTCCCAATAATTACAAAAGGGAGAATGTGTTTACTAATGCAAGAATGCTGACCCTGTATGTTAGCACACATCCAGCAGTAATAATATATCACAGCTAGCCACCTATCCATTGGACATATACAACCATTCAAACTTCCATCACTTTTTTTTTTTGTAAGAGTGCCTCTAATTTCAAGATTTTTGAGCTTGGACAAACCTAACCAGGTAGGGGACACTCAGTTTAAGAGAAATACCAGCTCCAAAAGAATCTTAGTTTTTTGGTTATTTTGAGCAAATGTAGCAATTTTTTGGGATAGAAATAATCTGGATGTTTGATTGCAACCTGTGATACAACGTGGCCAAAGTTTGAACACTGAATGTTGACCAAGAATCAAAGGTTAAAAACAGCAGACTACAAAAAACCTGAAAACATTGTGCATTTTGAGCTAAAAAAATAAGAATCGTAGACTTCCATGTTAAGAATGCCAAATTTGTGTACCGATTGATTAGCATAAAGACACACTGAGTTTAGAAAACTAACCAGATCCAATTTTGTAAACTTTTTTGCTGTATTGTGGGTGCAAAATAAGAAAAAAAGGATTTTTAAATTTTCCAGTTTTTGACTTATATTTACAATCTTTGTTAAAACAAGTTGGAATCTGATCTCCTAGATCAAATGATTTTTCTAACTCAAATTAGTTGTGAAAAAATGAGCAAAATGTAGAGATTTTGCAATGTTATAGAGAGATTTTTTTTGCAACACTTATTTCAACTTCTTGGTTCAAAACATTCACTGTGCAAAATCTTCCACTCTTACAACCCATGAAATTTAAGAAACCTTTTGGTTCCAAATTTTGTCTATCGTGTAGCTACCTTTGATATGAGAGCCCTGAACATTTGTAATACACTTGCCACAAGTCTTGTGGAAACAAACTTGCGTTTGATATTGGAACCACTAATGCATGCCCATTCACTCTGTGCTAATATTATCATTAAATGGCGGTTTTTTGTCATGTTACTTGGGAATGAAAGGATTTGAAAAAAGCTTAAATTTCAGAAAGACAATGAGAAAAAATATGCCCTCTTCATTTTTTGATAAATCAAAATGTGATACCACTTTCAGAAAATCTTGGGTCCCAAAGACGATTAAAACACGCACCTTTAATACCAGGAATTACTAGTTAGGCAAATTTGGCAAACTATTTTTGAAGATTTTAAGATATCTGAGCTGGTTATTCCTCTAAATTCAGGCTCACAAAGACTGTCAAAATTTGGGTCAACTCTCCTTTCAACCCTGTCATTCAGAAATCTTGGTTTTTTATCAAACTGTGCTTTAGGCTCAAATTGGAATTGACATTTGTGGGTGGTTTGTGAACAAATCCACTCTTAAATTGGCACCTAAGGTGCCCTGCGAGTTGTGTTTAAGAGTGTTTTTAACCTTCTTGAGTCTGGGAGTGCAGGGTAATCTCTCCTTGAATGCCTTGTGGGTTTCCTCTCATGTGATTTCCAGGTATGCACTTCCTGTTTCTTAGTAACTCACGTGATGACGGCATCTGCTTCACTATCAGCACAAAAACATAATGAATCTCAAGAAGTCATGTGATGCTCTGATGAAATCTCAAACAATCTTAAGGGCTTTCGTGATCTCCAACCTCGTCCCCCCCGTTTTACCCACAAAAGTTGGAGATTTTTATATATCTGACTGTACTCCTTAGTATCCAGGTTACCTAATCTTACGTGCCAAATTGCTGTCGTACTGTAAGAATTCGTAAATTTTTGGATTTTCTGTCCGTAAACTGACAAATTACAGCACAGTGGCCTTACGGGACCGTGGGAAACAAGCAATGCTCATATTAACACGAACCCCGTACGATCGGCATCAACTAAAATTTGTGAATAGCTTTTCTCTCTCAAGGATATCTACTGATCATAAATAAAACAGACGGTGCTGGAATCATGTATGTCCTTTAATTCCTTCCTTTTTCTTTGATGGTGAAAATTGTAAAAACTGACAGGGACAACACTTTATTGTAACCAGCCGGTTCTCAAACCTGTAAGTCTTCCACTACAATAGCTGTTTAACCTCATTTGACATGTGATCCACATTGGTAACAGTTATATCCACTTTTGAATGAGCAAGACAACAGGTATGTTTTCGACTCAATACTCAATTTTTACAAATTTACTTTAATCCAGATATGAACTTCAATTATTAAGGATGCACCTCCTCAAAACGGCAATCTGCAAAAAGGTCCGATATCATGCTGAAGTTTTGCCTCCAACTCCGGCTTTCGAGCCTATTTTCCATAAAGTAAATGTTTTTATACAATGTTAAAATTGTCAAAAATCTAGCACGTCCTGGACCCCAGCAGGGGCCCTAAGGACAACACCTCCGTTGGTTTTCGCACTTCTTGCGCTCAAAAAGGTCCACTTCTTTTCTGAAAATCTGCCCCCCCAAATAAATCCTGGCTATGGGCCTGGAGAGTACTACCCTTTGTGATCATGTTTTTGCCAACCCATTCTCCTTATCCAATTACTTGGCGTTTTTTACATTGTCATTTTTCAATGTATTATTTATTTATTATCTATCCTGTTCCTGTTTTTATATTAATTCAATAATTTGTTATGAAAATATGCCTCAATCTATCAATCTATGCAAGAACGACCTATGCCTGTTGCAATGATGTGTTGTGCCCAAGCTCGTTTACAACACTGACACAACCCACTTACGGTAAGCACACAACAACCAATTTCTCAGACCACTGAATATATTTATTATATTTATACCACTAGCGGAGGCACGTGTTTGCGCGCGCTCCCGCTAGCTGAGTGAATGGTAGCGATCACTGAAATTGCAGCAATTACTGAACTGAAACAAAGCTATCACTGATACTAGGGGCAAAACCACCTCAATCTCCTGTTATACTTTACCCGAGTCACAACATTCTTACCACTTTTAATAACTCCAGTTCATGTAGTTTCCCCACCGTCTATTCCTGTAGCTCATGTCCTTTTTATACCATTGTCTAAGGAAACTTCAACATTTAATCCCGTATAACTTTCCGTACATTTCAATTCTCAAAACTTCTTCCCTGATTCCGTCACAACAAAACCAAAGTGCAATAACACTTGTTATTGATCCTTGTACCCTGTGTCATCCCATGTAAAACTTATATTTCATCTCATAATCTTTTCAGTGTTAACCTTTTATATCCTCAAAGTACTTCC
>JAMKCH010030682.1:0-36660 GCA_023653785.1 Ophioderma brevispina | reverse complement strand
TGTTTGCACAAAATGTTTGTGCGTATGTATGTGTGGATATGTGGGTGCGTGCTTATTTATATGTGTGTGTGCATGAGTGTGTGTGTTATGTGTGTTCGTGTGTGTGAGGGTGTGCGTCTGCGTGTGTGTACGAAGACACAAGACCGTATGGCGACGTTTTAAGCCTTAAGGTGACGTGTGGGAACTTTATAAAAAAAAGTCGCCATAAGCTAATCAATATGCATAGACCTTACAGACAGTCTGTCATCCTAATATAACGGAATAAGCCATGTATATTATTGAGGTTCATTCCATTAAAGACAGTCCGTCACATAAAGTAAAGTTTAAAACAGTTGTCAAAAAAATGGTTCATTCTGACACTAATAAGCAAAAAAAAAAAAAAAAGAGAGAGACAGCCCGTCACCTTAATTAACATATAACGGATTAATCCATATATAGTATTGTTTTGTTGTTTCGTTAAAGACAACTCATCACCCAAAGACAGTTTGAAACAGTTGTCTTTAGAGAACTGGTTTATTTTTGACATAAGCAAAAAAAACACTTGTCTAAAAACTGGTTCATTTTTGACACTAATACATGTATTAGGTCTTTATAGACAGTCCGTCATCCTAAATAATCTATAATAGAATGAATCCATATATTATTGGGTTTAATCTATTAAAGACAACTCGTCACTCAAAGACAGTTAAAAGACAGCTGTCTAAAAAACTGGTTCAATTTGACACAAATAAGCAAAATAAAAAGCCTGTCATAGCATATAAATAAAGGAATACAGCCATATAGAGTATTAGTATTTGGTTCAGATTTTAGTGACAGCCTGTCACCCTTATTAACATATAATAGAATAAATCCATATATTATTTGGGCTTTATTCTATTAAAGACAGTGCGTCACCCAAAGAGAGTTAAAATTGTTGTCCAAAAATGGTTTATTTTGACACTAATAAGAAAAAACAGCTGTTTAAAAAAAAGACACTAATAAGCCGAAAAATGTAGCTTAGAAAACGTGTGTGTGTGTGTGTACTCTCTAAATGTAAACGAGTGAAAATTTCACTCCCCAAAAGAGTGAACCTCTTGCCAAACACTCCAAAATGAGTGGTTTGTACTTAAAAAGAGCGAATTTCCACTCAAAAACTGTGAAAATCACTCCAAAAAGTGGACTTCCACTCGCTTTCGTGTTGTCCTTCGTTTAACTACTCCAAAGTGTTGTCCTTCGTTAACAAATGAGTGGAAATCCACTCTTTTTGAAGTGATTTTTACTCTTTTTGAGTGTAAATTCACTCTTTTTAAGTACAAACCAGTCATTTTGGAGGGGTTGGTACATTTACTACACCACTTTATCTGCTCCCAGTTGAATTCAGCAGCCTTGACAGAATAAAGTACAGTATCACGTGCACTTTATTCCGTCAAGGCTGCTGAATTCAACTGGGAGCAGGCAAAGTGGGTGCAGTAAATGTACCAACCCATTTGGAGTGGTTTACAAAAGTTTCACTCTTTTGGGGAGTGGAATTTTCACTCGTTTACATTTAGAGAGTATGTGTGTGTGTGTGTGTGTGTGTGTGTGTGTGTGTGGGTGTGTGTGTGTGTGTGAATGTGTGTGTGGGTGTGTGTGTGTGAGTGTGTGCGAATGTGTGTGTCTGTTAGGGGCTTTTGCATCTTTAGGGCGTTCTATCTTATCCAGTGAAAGAGCAAGACCTAGGCAACAAAATGTATATTTCAAAAACTTTAACAATTGTCGGCCTTTGGCACAATACTGATCGAAAACATACCGAGACACCTTTGTGCCAGCTGTATGTATATAATATGATAGACTTTGTACACTTATTACTCATTTCATTGGTAACTACAACCAGAAAAGATGAGAATAAGATTATTCTCGTTCTTATTATTATCATCTTCTCTGCTACGACTTACAACTTTCTTTGATCGCATTTTCTCTGGTTATATAATGATAGTAGTAATGGTAACAAGCTCATTTATCTACTTATGCTAGACTTAGAAGTCCATGCCTCTATCGCCAATAACTAGCTAGCAGGTACAGTAAGAGTTATTTGGTGACATGTTGACTTGCTTACATGGGTTTATCTAGATGATAAATATATAAACTTGGAAAACGTTTACCCAATTTTTATAATAACTTTAACACTGTGCATCGTGCATTCCCGTTGGTTTATAAGGGGGGTCCATGAAAACCACTTTGCCGGTGGAATTTTTTACCAAAACTCTGGTTATTGATGGGGTACATTATCAACACGACCACATAGCAGAAAAAAATGAAAATCGGTTGTACACATTCAAAATGTCAGCCCCCCAAAAAAAACGATTTTTGCAACGCGCACTCAATTCTCCCGCCAAAAAATGAATGAAAAATACATTTACAATGCTGAAATAAAAATGGAAATAAGTTACTCCAGTATGATTTAAGGGGCAAAACAAATTTTGAATAGCGCCACCAAAATGCTTAATTATGCTAATTAGCATAATAACGCCAGGGCCGATTTGGTTTTTTTCCCCACCAAAACACGCGCAACTGATTTTAGGCAATTACATAAAATTTTGGGCAAAAGTAATTTACCGTTAAAAATAGCGTACGAAAAACAAAATGTTGGGTCCACATGGACCCGGCCCTTATACACTTAAGTGTTAAACTGGTAAATGACGCCAAACTGATCAACCTGTAAATACGAGTTGTGACTTTTTAAATTGTTTTGCATAAGTGTCAGATAATATTTTACAAGTACTAAGTGTCATAAAGGAACATGGCATTAAAAAAACATTCCAGACCAAATGAAAGGGCCTTAATTAAACTCACTTCCACAAATTTGAAAATATTGGAATGTTAATGCTGTAAAAACAGTAAACCGCAAGAGTTTGTGCCAGTGTGGCAATTCCTGTCCCGAAATGCGGGGAAATCAAGTTTGGACCATTGGTGTTGACATCCCTCCAGAATTTTCAGTGTATCTATCATGTTTTGTGACACAATTTCAAAAAGCATTCAGACCGTGATTCAGTCATTGTACTTTAAGCTTGAAGTAAGATATTAATCTGCGAAGTGAAAGGGATTAGCTCCGGGAATACACACTGCACATATACATAGCATGGCCTGTGAGCTGATGACTGTCTTGCTTTTCAAGTTTGGATAAATACAGGCAGTAATGTCAGCATCCTTGGGCTGCAAAGTGAAGCTTAGAAAGAAAATAATAATTCGTTAGTTTCCCTTTTTTACAAAATGTTTAAACAGCATTTTTTTTTCAATTCGTGGAAGTGATTTCAGAAGGGTCCAATTCAATATGTCTGAATATTTTAAATGTTTGAGGACAATGGCAGAAATCTCTTGAAGATGACTATTATGCAAAAGCGGAGGATATTACTCGTCCCATAATGCAATTCTTCAAATACCAGTTTTGCAACTGGGTTTCACATGAATTTATAGTGACAAACGTACCCAAATGAACAGAACTCGTCCATCAATGTTAGTACTTTTGTTACTTTAAATTCATGCAACAATCAGTGCAAATGTAGTTGGAAAAATGTATTGTGGGAAGAATACTATACCACTTATTATGCACTACGTTGGATGACCCTCACTGCAACCTATCCATTACAAGTTGACCTAAATAAGTGGGGTAATAGGCATGGCGTGGGGGAGGGTTCCCTGCCTCGATATTATGATGTAAACGATATCAATTTAAGAGTGTGTAATGAAATTTTGGGTGAAAGAACGTATGAATTAAAAGGTGACAGGTAAAAGGTGATAGGACAGTGTGAAGTCTTCTTCCGTAACCATTGAGAGTATATTTCCACGCGTACTCTTACGCAGCTCAGACCATTCTCGGCAGTAAATTGCATTTGTTATCATATCTTGCGAGTAATTGGGGTACATGTGAAATTGGAGTGAAAATAGGATAAAGTTAATTTACCGACTAGACAGAGGGTATAATCGACCACACCTGCACATGAACTTCCAAGACGTACGCTATATAGGCATGGCGTCCTCCCAGAAAGACTTTGCCTAAACCCTCGTCTTACCAAGCCTTTTTTGTAACACGGTTTACCAAGGGGGGAATTTGTTATAAAGCACCCGATGCTTATGATTTTGATACCAATGGATAGCTATGGTCCTCCTCTTTCCATTGATACCAAAATAAGTACCAGCATACCTAGTATGGCGTCACAATGACGTCATCAAGTCCGCGAGTGGGCAAAATTGGCATTTTCCACCGAAAATAGGCGAAAATCCAATTTTGCGCTAAAAATCGCAGGAATCTCGGATTTTCATGCGGTTTTCAGCTCTAAATGATGGCATTTGGCTAGTTTTACATAAACTTACAGTTTTAGAGCCATACTGTGCATAATATTTTCAAAAATGCACCATAAAATATCCTTGGGTGGCAACCACCCCCCCCCTTACCCTTCGACTTTGAAGGCATACCCTAACCCCGGTGAAGGTGCTACATTCACATTTGTTTCGCTAAAATGACCGGAAAGGATGAGAGAACGATTACCTAGAAGCTTTTTACGAAAGTTTTTAGCATTTTCGCGCACCGGAGCGAAGTGCACTAGGGGGGGTAACCCCCCCCACCTTGTAAGACGAGGGTAATTACAAGATGGTTCGAATTTCAAAAGTGGAGATAACCCATTATACATCAGCTATTTAACGCTGGTGTCCAGCATGTTTACCACAACGTTGAAATAAGGGCGCACCAGTGCATATCCGGAGTGGGGAGGAGCGGGAGCGGGCATGGAATCCTAAAATCTTCTTCCGGCCAGTGTAAAAAAACAAATCCCCATTGCCAAGTTGTTAAAAGACCGGATGAGTATACCCAAAATGCCTTTCGGATTCGAATTTGAATTGTATTACTAAAACGTAATTTGAATTTGTAGGCCGTATCGTGTGTCATGGGACGGTACTGTTTATTAATTCAAAGATAAGATGTTACAACAAATTCTTGCAGAGATATGGCATGTTGAAGTGGCACGATGATATAAAACCAAGAAGTTAACAAAAACGAGGGGAAATCCACCCAAGGAAACATCAAGGAAAAAATGTCAGGCCATGAGAGGGGGGAAATTAACCCTAGTGAAAAAAAAGCCACACCTGCCAAAACTTCTATGATTAGATATTAATTTGTGCGTCTCTGACGAGGACACCTTTCGCATTTTTGTATCATGTACTCCTGCCTCTGCTCTTTCTTCCCTGTCTATAGAAATACGGATGAATGTAATAAAGTACAATGTATATTGACCAGCGCATATTACTGAAAGCGCCATCCGCCATTCAAACAAATGAAGAACAAAGTGGTTCACCATGATATCGTATTGCGAGGAATCTTGGATTAAGGCATTTTTGTGAATGAAGTGCTTTTCGCTTCATCATGTTTCAGTGGTTTAATACTACTGATCTCCCAGTGTCCAAGCAATGAATCGTCCTTATGCACATATTTGCACCCGAAGAAGGAATCGCGATTGGGACATGTCCTTCCCTGCCTGTTGTTTGTAGTCTCCATCGGGGGGCTAGGGTAAAACCATGTAAATTCATATTTAATTATTAAAATAATATAAATCGTCTGTTCCCACAAATCAAACTGGCAACATTTCTTGAAAAAGAATACAATTCACTTCAATTTCATTTCCCAAATCAGTGACTAGTGGATACACATAGACTTCAGCAAACAATGATTTAACCAGATTTCCAATCACCGGCCCGGTAGGCGGTTTAGAAAACACTCAAATTCCCTTCATCTGGGAGTGCAGACCATTGTTATATAATATTGTCGCGCAGCTGATGAGATTTCAGCTGTTACGCTCTCCAATTAACTGAGTACTTTTCACAGGACAAAATACTCTAACAACCTCATTCACAGATCAAATAATTATTGACGTAGTAGTGCCGTGTTCAATTAACTTTGCCATAGTTTTTCATCATTTATGAGAAAGGAAGAAACATGAACAAACTCATGAGAGAATGTTGCTGGGCAAGCTTTGACACTAACAACTTTGTGCAGAACCAAAATCCGTACTTATTGCTTAACCTTCATTTCTATTCAATTACCGCGTTTTCAGAAAAATTAGTGTCAACGACTATATTATAATGTAACACTGGTTGTTTGTAGAGAGGACGGGTATTTGTTCCTCAACCCGAATCGTGGGGTGTAACCACCTTGCTATACATGGCCCTACATACCCGGCCCATGTAATATCTTTGCGCATGGTTAGCTGGAAAAAGTCTACTACTATCCATTGGTCTCTGATATTGGTAAGGTAAGAGGGGTTGATGAGTTACGCAATCCCGTGTTCGTTATCCTAGTCCTATCGGTTTGGATTTATATGCTTAATTTTTGGGTCTAACCTTGATTTTGGCTAATATTGGTGATGGAAAGAGAGCATTAATCACTATCATTTAGGCACTCATTAATAGGCATAATGTCATTTTAGATTGGGTGGTAAGTATACCTTAAAAATAACACAAGATGCAAGCATATGGTTTTATACATTATTGTTATTTAGGTTCACTTTTGTGACAAAAAGCTAAACCTGATTTTTGATTTCATGAGTGCGTATTTAGAAGATGGGATATGTTAATATCTTTCTGTTTAATAATTTAATGATAGAGGTAAGAGCTTTCATCAGTATTAATCATGTTTTGAACTCATAAAGCCAAGCCTACTTGCCTTTTTAGTACAAGTCAAGATGCCAGATGCTGGACCCTAAGGCCACTTATGGATCGGATGAAGTACAATAGGATCTCATTTTTGTTGTTTGGGACTAAAGTCAACAAGCCTTAGAGGGCCGCTGATATTGGGAAAAAGAAATTGAGGTGACCTTTTATATATTTTAAGAAAATGTGCCTGTTTTATGTGCGGAACAGACAGTTATGTGATCGTAATAATTTATTTGAATTTAACACTTGGTTTTCCCTTTAGGCCCCCGATGCTGGGGACAACAGATTTTTGTTATACAGTTTGTTAATTTGGTCCACGTCCCATGGTCTAGAACAGGAACTTCTGGACTGCACGTAATAGGGATGTTGCGAAGAACAATAACGCCCTACGCTAACGTCCATATTCTTTTTCTTTCCGCATGTCTATGGAAATCTTGGGTCAAGAGGTAATCGAGAGGGAGAGGACCTTGGAATAGACATGCGTAGAAAATAGGTGTTCGCTTTAGACCGTTTATGTTCTTCCCACCCTCCCTATTCTATTCGCGGAGACCCCCACCAAAATTCGGCACTCTAATAACTCATATAAGAACATTTTGCATCACTGAAAATCTTTTGTTTGTTTTTCAATTGACCAGAAGATATTTTGGCAATAATAACTTGTTATATTGAACAAACCCTCCCGCGTGTTGTTATGGTTCAATTGGTCATTTACAGTGATCTAGTAATAAATATTACTCTCTCAGGGCATGATGGTTACCATGGCAAGGCCTATGAAAAAAGTTTCATTTGACATTTTGAAATAGAGGCTAGATTCCCATGGGTAATGGCGTGAGCCTCGATAATCTTTTGAGATGTAGATAAAGGTATGTTAAGTATTATGTTCGTTCTCAAAACCCTGTGGACGCTGAAGACGAGTAACAGTCCCTTGGGATTCAATTTTTTTTTCCCCTAAAATTCAAATTCATACATTTTATGTCGATATTAAAAGGAATCAGCATGAAAACATTCTCGAATAGTCGCAAACAATCCTATCTTAGGTCGGTGTTACTACCCTTTTGAGCACAGCGGACATGCAAGGAGGACAGACCAAACTTGTGCGGCGCGAATAGCCCCAATAAACGTATAAGATAACGCAGTATGCGGAAGCCGTGAACTCTCGTCGCGTCCAAAGGGGCAAAGCCAATGAAACTGTATGAACCCTTCTTCCTATTTCAAAAACATTTCAAAAGGTATTTATATAATTTTTAGTTCAGATATTTTATGTATTTTATGTTTCCCGACGAGCTCATGACATTCCCCCATGTATCCGCTATTTTCATAATTTAACTTAAAGTCCTATACCTGACTGGTCCCACGTAATGACACTTTTTAAAAGTAAAGTAGAATCCCGGGCAACCAATTTTAAAACTTAATACACTATAGAGATGTTAAGTCGTGACATTTTTTGGATCGAAAAGTCAGAAATTTAATCTCACACTAAATTAAAGGTGGTTGTTCCGATTTATGTGTATTGTGTTCTCTACTTGATATGAGAGCCTGGCACTTGCACATACACCCCATCAAGTACCGTGGGAAACAAACTTGCGGTTTTGATGGTAGACGCAATAATGCATATTGCAAAGCCATATTCAATACTGTGCTAATAAAGTGGTTAACCACTAAAACGGCGGTTTTTTGTTTATATCTTGGGAATGAAATGGATTCGAGGGCTCAAATTTCAGGACGACAATGAGAAAATACGGCCTTTAATCTGATATCAAAATCGATACTACTTCCGGGTAAATCAGGGGGTACCAAAGACGATCGGAACACGCCCCTTTAAAGGTCGTGACATTTTTGGTCGAATATTCAGAAATTTAATCTTACACTAAACTCTTCTTCTCTTTTTTAAAAGCTCTATAAATAACATAACAATGACATACCTGCCCTCTGGTGCACTCAGCCCCGCTGGCATCAATCTGTCCGTAACGCGAGCGAAAATCAGATGTATGCAAAATGGTTAGCCGATAACTTCCCACCGAAAGACCACTTAAGGGTAAAAGTAGAAGAAGAAAACATGGGAAATTATAAACCGAAATTGGCTTCATCACTTGACTCTGTTTGATAAATCCATTTTGACTGTCATGTGTCCCTGTTTAAAAGTCAACTGATGAATGACATATCGGCACTCAAGCATGTGATTGCGGCGTCCCCGTCAATAAAGGTGAAAATTAAATCAATGCGAAAAGGTCTGGCCGCAGCGTGCTAGCTGCTTTATAGTTGACTCACTTATAACTTTAAGGGTCAAATATACATACGGGGGTCGAAAATGCTTACAGATACAAGTGTTACACTAATGATATCACGTGTAACTTCAGTGTAATATATAGTAATAGTAATAATTGAAATTCTTTCTTGAAAATCCATAAATATTTGTACTGCAAGAAACTTTCAGTCCGGGCTTTTTCAGTCAATTTCACCATGGCGGTGGTGATCATGAAATCTTTTTCTTGGAATATCGTCCTTTTTTGTGTATCATCTTTCTTGCGGAAACCATCTCAAAAAAAAGTAAACCATTTGACAAAAAATAAGTTAATGTTATTGTCAAATCTCATTAATTGTTTATGGTCGGATTTTTTTTATTCCTGGCAGTTCATTTTTGGGGCTTGTCGCACGATTCATTCTTTCTGAGAGGTTGTATACATTACCCAACCAATACAATACATTCGATGTCACGAACAGGATCCGATTAGGCCTATTAAAAAAAGTGCCTTTTCTCACGAAGAAAATATTACCAGGCAAATGCAACTGCATAAATTCCCAAACAAACACTTGAAAACTCGAAACATTCATCACATAATGAAATAAGTTAATTTTACTAAAAAATTAAAGTTCTTTTAGTCACTAAGGAATATTAGAAAATCTTGATACTTTACATTGATTTCGGTCTTGTTCCAGGATTTATTTAAATGGTCCAATCATTTTATCTATGTACTTTTGAGTTTTGGTCGTCATGAAAAAACTACAATATATACGTGTCCTAATCTCCCATCATCCATCCTTGATAATGACCACTTTAATCCGTTCATTGATTGACACAAACAATAGCTGTCCTCATAACGTTACGACAATCTATTCATTTAAATCTGGTATGAAGCCTTTAAAATACGATACCAAAAAGTTTATATACAATGGGGTAAAGGCATCTTACTCTGTTGAACAAAGCTTAGCGTTCCAGCTGGTTAACGGCTTTTTTAGTTTTTGATCTCACACATCCCCCTCCACCAGACGGTGGCCATGTGTTCTTCTTTGCTGTTGTTTCGTAGTCCCATCAGAGGAGGAGCAACCAAGTGTAAATTCATTAATAAATTATCAAAATGATATAACCGTCTGTTGCCCCAAATAAAACTTGCACATTTTCTTGAAAATGGACTAAATGTTATCTCAATTTATTCCCTGATCAGTGACCAGCAACATTGGCGCCTGTAAAGATTCAATTACCGGCCCGGTGCGGTGTAGAAAAACACTTCAGATTCCTTTTCATCTGGGGTGCAAGGACTCCTGTATATTGTCTCGCTGTTGAAAGACCTCCAGTGTTACCACCTCTCCGATTTGGACGAAGTCTTTTTTTAATGACGTAGCGCAAAATACTTATCCTCATTCGCATAGATAAACCTTGAAGCTTCTCTATTACCGTTGTCCATGTTTTTCAAATCATTTATCGAAAAGGAAGAAAGACCAAACAACATCATGTCAGATGTTGATGGCAAGCTTTGACCTAACACTTGTGCAGAATTAAATCGTACTTATTGCTTAACTTCATTTGTATCAATTTACCGCGCTTTCAGACGAAACTTGGGTCAACGACCTATATCATACATAGCGTAAATCCCGGGGGTTGTGGGCATATATCCCCATCCCCCCCCCAAATATTTTTATGAGGGGGGAGGTCAATACGATCATCCCCCCATGTTGAAGCCTGTTTCATGTTTTTTTGACGCAAAATAACCTCATATTTTAACAGAAAGTTTTAAAAATGGTCATTTCTTTCTTCGCGCATTTGTTCAGTTTACAAATTACATTCAACGATATTATCTTCGAATGGCAAAAGTTTAGCACGCTCTTCTTCGCGCGCACATGTGCTAGTAATGCATCTCTTCACAGCAAACCCCGTTTCATTCATAAGTTTCTATCAACCCCACCCCCCCCCCCCCTCCCCATGTCAAAAACAATTTACGACGGCCACTGATATCAATATGTAAACTGGTTAGTTATTGGTGAAAGAGGACGTGTATTTTGTTACTCAAACCCGAATCGTGGAGGTGATAACATCTGGCTATAACAATGGCTCCGCATACCGGGCCCATTGTAATATCTTTAGTTAATGGTTTGCTGAAGTCTATACATATCCATTGGTTACTGATATTATGAAAGAGAAATTGATTTGACATTTTATTCATTTTTAAGAAAATGTGCAAGTTTTATTTGGGGCAACAGACGGCTATGTCATGTTAATAGTTTACACCGGGTTTTGTCTTATCCCTTTGAAGGGACTACGGAATTTGTTATGCAGCTTGTTATTTGGTCTACGCCCCAAAACCTACTTAATTCGTACCATCGACAATATGTGTTTACTGACAGGAATAAAACATCAGACTACAACTATCCTTCTAAGTTTCCTGCATGACATTAAAAAAAATATTTTCAACTCAAAACCCTCTTTTGCCTGCATAAACAGCTATGAACGTAATTAACATTTTGGGGTAAAAAATGGAGATTATTACACGATTTTGCTTCTTTAATTTTATATTGTTACAATAGCTATAATTCATTTTTGTTTGAAATATTGCATAAAGTATTATGTGGACTTCAATTTTAAAATGATGTTGGAAATTACCAATTCATAGGAAATAGACAAGTATTTAACAAAGAATTTAATGAACTTTTTTGTGTCACACACGTGCACGAAAAGATAACGATTTTTTATTACTAGGATACCACTGTCTCAGTAATGTTTATATTTCATGTCAAAAATCAGTTTGTGTGTCCCTTCCCTTACACAAACTTGGAGGTGTTGCCAACCGGCACGCTATGCGAATACTCACCCAACCAGCTCGGGCGGAGTTTGATACGAGCTCGTCGCTGATTGGTTGAATTTACTCAAAACGATTGGGTAGAGCTAATTTCAAGATATTCTAGATGTCTTGATGAGATAATTCTTTCAAAGGTTATATGTGCTGTATTGAATTTTAGTATCTTTACTTAGGCCCTGTCGTGGAACTTGATGAACTGCACTTAACGACCAGCCAATCGGAGCACTCCTATCAACGATCCACGCTCTAGGTGTACTGAAAATAACTGACTAATCGGGGATCGACCTGAAACGAAATTCACCAGAGTTGTTGTGGTGAGTATCCGCAGTATACGTTCAGCAGGACACCCACTAAGTCTTCATGGTCTTGGGAACACCAAACGCGCAGCTTTATTCTGCAAGCGCTGGAGCCTTTTGAGACTATTTCAATTTGGTGTCAAATAGTAATGAGTTGGCATAGTCAATGCGGGACAAGACCAAAGATTTTACAGCATGGTTACAATAATCAAAAGTGATAAACCTTCGAATACGCCATAAATTACGAATAATGGTCATTGACACTCTTACAGATGGCTCCAATCTGATTGGACATACTCATGGTGGAATCAAACATAACCCCAAGGTTCTTTACACACAGAGATGCAGGAACAGTGGTGCCACCCATATCTAACCGTATTGGAGGTTGATATTTTTCAAAACACGTGGCTTGGCAAAGACAATAAATTCTTTTATTGGTTCATCTGCAGCATGTTATTTGACATCCAGGTGCAGGTGTTTATATACCATTAACAGCTTGTGAACGTTTTTTTTTGAAGCGCACCTTCACAATCACCTAAAATCTTTGGATTAAACTCACAGAAAAGTTGAATATCATCAGCATACGAGTGAAAGTTAACATCATGATTCCTAAAAATGTAACCGACTGGATGACTATAAATTATGAAACTTTGCTGGCCTACAATGGAGCCATGAAGAACAGAATAGTTGAAAATAAGCTGCTTGGGCATTTCATGATTAACCATCACTCGGGTACTTCGGTCAGTGAGATATGATCTAAACCAGGCCCGAGCGGTGTCTGTGATACCAAAACTGGTTTCAATCAAAATATCATGGTCAATGGTCAGGTCAAGCAATACAAGCATGACAGCCTTATTAGCATCCAAAGCTTTAAGGATGTAATTTCTAACCATGGTGAGCTTTGTATGTAGATTGCTGCCTTCTCAATTAATTTGGCAATGAATTTGATATTTGCAACTGGCCTATAGCTCTTAAAGAGACATGAGGAGATTTCCAGGAAGAAGCGCCCCCAATTTTCTCGAACCCCGGTTTTTACATATTTGGAATGCTTACCAATGTATTAGATCACACCTGAAGTGAATAAGCCAAATACGCCGTCTTTATGTAATAAGATGATGATTTAGTAGTTTCTGTCGTGCACGACAGAAAGTCAAAGCATGGTTCTCTATGGGGAACGATTACGATAGCAAGCAAGTTCAAAACAAGGTTTGCGGTTTTCTTTTGCACCTGTTTGTCCAATAAACCTTCGAAACGTTCTCGGTAGGTGGTCTACAACAGATCCAGTGAAATTTGAGAGAAATTCGTATCCTAAAAAAATCTCCTCCTGTCACTTTAAGTACATCATGATCCAAAGATATCTTCTTAAGTACAGAGATAATGATAGAATGCTTCAAAGTGTGAGGAAATATGCCTGTTTACTATCATGGTGATGATAGGTAATAAAAATTTCAAGTTCTGTTTAATGAGCAAGGAAGGAAGTGTGTCTAAAGCGAGGCCTTGTTGTACATTTGGCCAATTATTTCAGCAACTTCAGGGTCAGAGAGTGCTTAAAACCTGACTTATATTTCGCAAATCCTATCTGCCTGGAGAGATTCAACATTAACAGTCATATTGTACCTAATCTGTTTAACCTTATCAAAAAAGAAAGTCAGGAAATCATTGGCAAGATCAGCGTCAGAGTTAGCAGTAGGCAAAGCCCTTGAAGATGAATTCAAAAGACTTTTAGTGTTATGAAAATGTTCTTAGTCTTACGAAACTCTTAAGTAAAAAAGTCACGTTTCGCATCAACAAAAGCTAACAATGAGTTTACCAAGTTTGTCTTTCTAAACAATTAGCGAAGTTGTAGTCTATACCTCAGAACGTGATTTGCGCCGTCTACGCTCAATTAAGACGCCTCCGAACCCGCCTCACCTGGTGGACTTTACCATTATTCATTATACCAAGGAAAGCGAGTCCTGATAGTATGCTCTTAGTGACATTAGGGCAAAGTTCATCTAGAACAGAAGATGTAATGGTCTCGCAATAATCAAAGAGTGTATCAGGATCATCACAATCAATAGGGACTGCAAAAAAGACGATCACTGAGCTAACGATCAATATCGAGATTACGAAAATCACGCGAGGTTTTACCCAACACAGTAGGAACGCCAACGACGCATATAGCCGTTAAAAGGTCAATTTTTAAGGGTTCGAACTTTGGTGAGGAGGAGAGGACAAATTATTCCCACAGACTGCAGAATAAGTCTTAAATACGTATATTTTGTTTATAAATATACACATTTTTCAATCGGCTTTCTACAGAGTCGATATAAGGCAAATTTCGTCATGATCATGCTGTCGGATTCCAGCAGAATTTTGCAATGTTTACATTTTTCAAGTACCTGCGAATGTGCATATTATCAAAATGAATGACTCATTTTTAGAACGATGAGATAAAATTATTGGTATATTTCATCTTCTGATAGGATTTATCGATGGTAATGACCGCACTTGTTAGAAAATTCAGTTTGAAAACACGTTGTCAAAATGATAGTTGACAGATAGATCAACTATAGATCAACTCTATTGATCTATCGCTTCCTATACTTACCACATTGTTAGCTCAGTTAGTAAGCGCGCTATTCACGTAATTCGGAGTTATGGTTAGTCCGGACAGGGGCATACTTTATTTTCAAATACCTCTGTGCGCAGACCAGCTCCAGGAACAGATTAATATTCAAGTTATACTCTATTACTATAAATTTATTATTTTTTCCTGATCTCATTTGGTGGTGCTTGAGGAGTAGGCGATTTTGCGTGGGCCTTTTCCCTTTCAAAAGCACGTTACGCACTGTAGACTGAGCACATTTACCGTTATTTCTTCATGTAACAGCTGGCACGAAATCATCAAATGCCCACATGTAAAAAAGAAAGTTTTTGAAATGGTGGGGGTACTAGGGCTTATTGAAATTTTCTTTCATCAATACACCAAGGCTCCACCAATTTACCATCAACTCTTTTAAATTCATTTCTTTCTGTAAAACGATACAGTTTCCCATAAATTATAAACAAAAACCACCTATTTTTTTCCGTCTGAAGGGGCTGGGGGTAGTTTCCAAGAGACACAATAAAGCATTTTTTCTTCTAGCGTCACACATTTCTGCCGAGGTTCGTAGCTACTTACGTCATGCTTGCGTGGTCCTTGTCACGCCTGCAAACACCTTTTCAGATCGAAAACAGCACATGCGAATGGCCGTCTTAGCATGCCATAATTCACGATTTTTTCAGACACTAGGACATCCAGATCTAACTCTGTAGCCTGTCTCGTGATTGTAAATATTCATGGGCCTAAATATGTTCTTTTTGTAGTTCGTGACTCTTTCGCCCATTTTGGTACGTATTTTCGGCCGTTTAGCTTTAATTTTTTCTCGCACGCAATGCACATATTTCTACCGATTTCTACTGGAAATCAAGTTTTGTATCTTTATATGCGTGGTTAGTTACTAAATTGACCGAACGTTAATATCATTTCGATATTTAATTTTTTCCTTTAGAGTAGTCGCACTCGCAATCTGAAGCGCTTGGATTTAAATTTGTGACGTCATATCGGGGTCACGTCCGTAAAAAATACCGGAATAATGCCACTGCCGTTCCTACGAACAGAGCACATGACCATGGGATGATCCGAATACCACACAGGATGGACACGCAAGTGATGAACAATTCACATCAAGCCGTGATTAATAGGCCATAATGCCAAAGCGAAAAAGAGGCTCGGATAAGGACCAGGTGGCGCACCCTGTGAGTACATAATTCTTCCGAAATAACTTGTAAAATTACAGAAATCAATTCTACGTGGGTTCTCACATCTAGATCTGTGCATACATTCTCCGGAAAATGACTCATTTTTAGCTCGATGAGATAAAATTATTGGTATATTTTCAGCTTCGGATAGGATTTATCGATGGTAATACGCACTTGTTAGAAAATTCAAGTTTTGAAAACATGTTTGTCAAAATGATAGTTTGACCGTAGATCAACTATAGATCAACTCTATACTATCGAGTTGATCTAGTCGCTTCCTATACTTTACCCATACCACCTTGTTAGCTCAGTTAGTAAGCGCGACTATTCAAGTACTACGGAGTTTATGGTTAGGTCCGGACAGGGGCATACTTTTATTTTCATTCCAATACCTCTGTGCGCAGACCAGCTCCACCAGAAAAGATTAATATTCAAGTTATACTCTTATACTTAGTATAAATTTATATATATTTTTCCTGTCTCATTTGGTGGGGGCTTGAGGTGTAGGCGGATTTTGCGGGGGACCCTTTCTCCCTTTCCAAAGCCACTTTTTACACGCCACTGTATACTGAGCACATTTACCGGTTATTTCTCTTCAATGTAACATCTGCACGAAATAATCAATATGCACATGTATAAAGTTGAATGGTGTTTATGGACTTAATTGATTTCTTTCATCAATACACCAATGCTACACCAATTTACCATCCACTCTTTAAAGGTGCATTTTCTTTCTGTAAAACGATACAGTTTCCCATAAAATTATAAACAACAAACCACTATTTTTTTTTCCTTTTCTGAAAGTTGTCCAAGAGACACAACTAAAAGCATGGTTTTTCTTCTAGCGTCAACCACATTTCTGCACGAGGTTCGTATCTACTTACGTCATGCTTGCGTGTCATTGTCACTCATCAAACACCATTTCAGATCGCAAACTCCAACATGCGAATGGCCGTCTTAGTTCATGCCATAATTCACGATTTTTTCAGACAAAACTAATGTACATCAAGATCTACCTCTGTAGCATTTTCTCTTGATTGTAAATATTCATGGGCCTAAATATGTTCTTTTTTGTAGTCGTGACTTTTCGTTCGCCATTTTGGTACTATTTCGGCGTGTTTAGCTTTAATTTCTCGCGGCGAAATGCACATTTTCCCACCAATTGCGACTGGGAAATCAAGTTTAGTATCTTATATGTGTGGTAAATTTTAAATTGAACCGAAGTTTAATATCCATTTCGATATTTAATTTTTTCTTAGAGTATCGCAACTCGCAAGTCTGAGCGCTTGGATTTAAATTTTGTGACGTCATCTCGGGGGTCGACGTCCCTGTAAAACATAAACCGGAAGTAAGCCACTGGCGTTGCCTACTGAACAGAGCAACATGACAATGGTGATGAGCCAAACCACACAGGGATGAACCACGCAGTGATGACAATATCATCACAAGCTGAGTTTCAATAGGGCCATGATGCCAAAGCGAAAATATGCTCGGATAAAGGACCAAGGTGGCCACGCGCCCTTGGAAGTCTAATTCTTCGAAATAACTTTCGTAAAATTCAGAAATCAAATCTACGTGTGTTCTCACTTCTCGTATGTGCACAGTCTCGCATAAAATGAATTCAATTTTAATGCACTGAATACCATGACCTAGGTGTAGCCATATGCTTGACTCCGCAATAATGGGGGCTAATTATAGTAAATCCGCTCGGTATGTAGAAGACCGAACACTTCACAGATTCTTTTTTCAATCTGGGACTGCAGAGTCATTGTTATTAATTACCCATGCAACTGAAAAGATTGCAGTGCTATACATCACCCCGATTTAGATTAAGCTATTTTCATGACGTTGAACACATTACCGTCCTCTTTCACGATAAATAAAGTTAGAGGTGAACTTACTGTTGTTTCAATTTTTCTTTGACCCTATATTTCATCCTTTTATTTTGAAAGGTAAAATAAGGTGAACAAAGTCTAATGAGAAAAAATTGTTTGGCAACTGTGACCTAACAATTTGGTACAGAACCCCGTAACTTGCCGCGTACCCCATTTCTATGCAGATTATTGATTTTCAGAGCAGAAATCGAAATCATCCACCTATAGAAATGCATTTGAACGGTGCCGAACAAACTTTTAATGAATAGAAAAGAGGTTCCAATATTTATATGATTAAGTTTAATGGGTGTTGGTTCTTCTCGCACCAAGATGTTAGGTTCATAGCTTGCCAATCAAAACTTCTTCATGATTTTACTAATCTTCGTGTTCTTTTTTAATAAATGATGAAATATACGATCAAGGTTATTAAAAACTCCCGCAAGTTTTAGTTTATTTATTCGTGAATAGCTGTAGTTCAATCTAACCCGGGCGCGGTGAAAACAATTAATTCAAAAAAGCTTTACCGTCAGAAAAATAACAATGGTTGTTGCAGTCACCAGAGAATCTGAAGTCCGTGTCCCTATCAGCCTATTCATACGGGCGGATTTACTTACAATACACCATTATTTGCTGGAGTCATGGAACGTGTGACATCCCTTGGTCGCTGATATTCAGGGAAAAAATTGATGAAATGAATTCATTTTCACGAAAATGTGCACATACTAAACAAAAAGAAGTGAGAGAACAACCGTAGAACTGATTTTGATAATTTTATGACAGTTGTTTTAAATTAACACGACTAAGAAAAAGGCTGGCCAGATACATTACCCAATCGGTTACTTAATTATTTTTTAAAGTTAGCAATAACTCAAAATCGGATATTTTTTAAGATCACCATTGTAAATTGGTTCGTGTTCTGAGAATATTAAAGTTTAAATTTCATGATTTTTCAGGAAAGCCTTAAGTTGTGATATTTGGTCATTTTGGAAGACCAACTTGAACACTTTATCGGAGAATGGCCCTAATACCATATACCACTTGGGCCTGTTTTCACTTGAAGATTCAATAAACTAAAGGTGTGTAGCATCTGGGATTAACTTTTTTTCAAACAAAGAATTATAGATATCAGTGATGTAATACAATGCATTGACAGCAATATATGATTCCTTGGAAAACAGTGAAAGCGCTAGAAAATATGTTGTGGGAAATGTGGGACTCACTCTCACGGACTATAATCATGAGATTCATTAATTTTGGGAATTTTACTGATGAAACAATGGGAGACAGTCCAATTCCCTGTGAGGACAAATGTTCGACAGCTCCAATGGAGAGGGACATTTTCCCTCCCCCATTCCCCACTGGCTCCAAGATGACAGGGGAGTAACATAAGGAAGAAAATCAGTGTTGAACAAAGAACAATAAAGAAAAGATGGTATGTGTTTAAAGGTCTCGGTATACTTTCAACGATGGTGGTTTTATGGGTCTACCCTCACGAAACTGGAATAATGGCCGAGAAAAACAAAACTCGTTTTGACTAAAAATTCCCAATGCTACATGTTTTTAACT
Source organism: Ophioderma brevispina (assembly GCA_023653785.1). Taxonomy (NCBI): domain Eukaryota; kingdom Metazoa; phylum Echinodermata; class Ophiuroidea; order Amphilepidida; family Ophiodermatidae; genus Ophioderma; species Ophioderma brevispina. The sequence continues at coordinate 17,409 of JAMKCH010030682.1, read as the reverse complement.
GGCATGTACATTATAAACTTATAAAGTATGACATATCACAAGGAGCAACACTTTCGTATTTTGTTTATTTTAATTTTCAATCTAGAATGTCTTAAGTTGATTTTCAAACATAAATAAAAGCGTTCACCATCAACTTCTCCAAAAAATACCTATAAGTCAACTGTAGAGTGTGGGCCTGACGTTTGATCCCAGCAAGATCTTCATCAGATTGATTTTCAATGGCAACTGTGTTAGGCCATGATAAACGTTCGCGATTAACGAGCTTTCATGATACAGCGTGGGGATCACTTACTTTCCTGCACTAAAATCTTTAAAATTTATGTTAACCAGGAAAACGCTGTATCCCCAAATGAAAAGTGTGCCACATTATTTAGAAAATAATCAATGTCAAAATCAATTTACTTCCAGAATGTCAGTGACCACATATGTACACGTAAACTCAATGAACAATACAGCTAATGATATTTAACCCTAATGATAATCCAACTAAAAGCCCTTCAGATCTTTTCTCAACAGGGTAATGCAGGTCCATTGTTACTACTCCTCACTGTTGAAAGTATTTCAAGCTATAATCATGGTGTTAAGACTTCCCCATATTGAGCTCTATTATCTGTTCATAATTAGAGGGCAACATAGCTCAACCTCGTCATGATTTTAAAAAATGTAGTCCGCTGAATACCATTGGCGTTCTTGATAAATTGAATAGAAATATGGTTTTTCATGGTTTTAAAGACAATCACGTGGCGGATTTAGGTTATGCACAAATTAGTTCAGCCCTTGCCATGGGGGGGGCTTTTTTCATGAATTTTGTCCCTTTACATTTTCTTCTTCGAAAAAAATATTAATCATATGGCAAAGTTATGAAACACACAGGAGAACTCAAGATTTTCTTTTATCATCGCGAACGAGGAAAGCTCGCGCCAATGCAGCTAGGACATACATTCTAATCTTTCACTGCTTGCACAAACCATTAACAATGGACAGATGTAAAATAATGTGAAGTGTGTTCCGGGCCGGTTATTGAGTATCATTAGCCACATTGTTTCTGTTGAGTGCATGTGTGCGGTTCATCATCAGTCGCTGCGCGGCAGGCGATCGCAAGTTTCCTCCAGCCACTTCTGTTTTGGGCCAAGTTGGAGATAGCCCTTTGGTTGCAACTGTTGTTTGTGTCTCCCAAGAGCTTTTGGATGGAAGGAGAAGATTGCTGTTCTCTGTCGGCTGGCTTCCTCTTGCCATTCGGTGGTGTGTAGAAAGCGTATAACCTACTAGGCTAGGCTCTCCTCTGGCAGCCCCATCCTTAGAATATGACAAGAAAGTAAAGCTGTCTCAGTCTTACTCGGTTTACCAATCAGAGGCTCCGTACCTGTAGAATAGATTTTGGCATTTGGGAGACGATCAATGCGCTTGACTTCAACAGCATGAATGCTGAGCAACATGTTTTGCGAAAGAATTGACCTTACGCACTCTCCAAAATGTTTGTTGAGCACCCAAGTTCGCCAGGCCACACAAAATAACTTCAACAATGTTGTGTTGAAGAGGCTTACTTTCATTTCTATTGGTATACTTTGATTTCTCCATATGCGCTCCAACTTCCAAAATGCCTGCCCAGGCAAGGGCTTTTTCGTCTGTTAAGGTCTCTTTAGAGCTGGAAGCCATCATACAACCCAGATATTTGAAGTCGGAGACTGTTGAGGCCCTTGCCATAAACTTTAAGCAGTGGAAGTGGTTGCCTTGGTAGTCATGTACTCTGTCTTTTGCACATGATAAGGCCCAATTCTTTTCAGCTGCAGCTGCTGTTCTGGATAACTGTGGCCTGAGCTCTAGGATTGAAGACTCCCAGTATGGCGATATCGTCACGAAATCTAGTCGTTTTAGACTTTGGCTGGATAACCGGCCTGGACTGACGTGGATGGTGGTCCTCAATCCGGAATCTGTATCTTTAGTTTCCTTTTGCAGCAAGTAGTCCTTCATCACAATGAAAATAAAGGGAGCTAATCATCTCCCTGCAGTACCCTGTTGAAACGAGGCAAAGGCTCCGAGATATTTCCATCTACCTAACGACGTCGCTTTTGGAATGGCTGTAGAGAACGCCATGTCTTTTTACCAACCTGTCGGGGATACCATAGGGGCCGGAGAAACCGAGAACAGGACCTTCCCGTTATCGATCAAAGGCTTTCTTAAAAGCGATGAAGGTGATGTGTGTGGGGAGCTGATAACTCGAAGCCTCCATGATTCTCCTTAGGATGTGAACCTGCTGTGCATAGCTTCTACCTGGGCGAAACCAGCTTGGTTGGATCTATTATAGGATCAACATGCTCTCCTATTCTTGTTAACCGTATGTTTTGTTTAGACTTTTGCTGCACTGACTCAACTTATTCTCTGTAATTGATTCATGCATCTCTGAGGTCCCTTTCTTAGCAAGGAACAATGATGCTAGTGATCCACTGTTTCGGGGGGGGGGTGTAAAGTGGTGAAACACTTCAACGCACAACTTGTGGATGACCTGCAACATTACTTCCCCACCATTCTGGAGTGGCGTCTGATGTTATTGCATGTCCCTTGTCCAGCTGCCCTGTTGTTTTTTCTTCCTTGAATTTGCCTTTCTTCTGGTTGATCGGGGATCGTGGGGGTCTTGGCAATAGGAAGGTCCTGATCAGCAGGAGAGGTAGGTCGATGTTGTTGGACCATTATCGTTGTTGAGTAAGAGCTAACGTATGCCGCCCACTCATCAATAAGTTCTTTTTCACTTGATTGGGCTGTACCATCCCTTTTCTTTACTTTGTGGAAGATCTTCTACGTTCTATCCTGACGCAAGATTTTGAAAATGTCCACGTTGTATTACTTCACCCCTTCTCATCGCAACTTTCCAAGTCATCCTCTGTTGGTTGAGTTTGGCCAGTTCATTCAGATTTATAACGATTCATTCAGCCTTTGCATTGAGATTACCGCCTGCATTCCTTGAAATTGTTGGTTCTATCCATGGGGAATTTCTTCTTTGCCTTCCTCGCTCCTTTCTCAGCCGTAAGTTTCTCAGACACCCAGCTAGGCATCCACAGGGGTGCTGCATTTGCCAACCACTTCTTTTGCCTGCTGCTTCAACGGCTCCTTTCCTCAATTATGGTTGTACCGTTCATGATTGGACACCAGATGAGTCTAGTCTTGAGGATCTGAAACCTATGGAAAGTTCGATCTGAAATTGTGTTTTGAAGAAGGCTTTTGTAGCTTTCTTGCCAGTCAAACGTTGTCCTTCTGCAGGCTTTACCTTTAGATGTTCTACAGGCTGGCTTTTGGACGGATGCTGATTATTCTGGATCAGAATCAGAAGCGCCACAGTGTTGTAGCTCTGCAGTTACGGAGAGAATTCACAAATTCAACCCATTTTCCATTGACATGATGTGGGTCCAATCAGTGGGATTTGGGAACCATTGGTGCATCCAGGTCCATAGACGGCTACTTGGTTGGGGGAATCTTGAGGTTATGTCTATCTCCATTTGTCTCTGATATTCTAGAAATAAATTGAGTTTAACATTTTATTCAGTTTTTCAAAATAATTGTGCACCCCTTTCATTGTGGGGACAAAGCTTTCCTGGTAAAAATAATATTGTGTTTTTAATTTTAGTAAATGAAATAAGTAATCCCCAGTCTGGAGCACGGAAATATTTAATTAAAAGGCCAACATTGTATCATGTACCATGGCCTATGTTGATATTGGCATAGCCGAAACTGTTGCAAGTTTTTCAAAGTGTCTCGCCTATGGCCATATTCCTGCACCACATCCCCAAATTACCAACACCAACACAAATCTCAAAGCTGGAACGTTCCTAAGAAAGAATCCAGTTGAGATGATCTTAATTGTTGGCCCAAAAATAGTTTTTTTATTGCAGTATGTTTTTTTAGGTGAAAATCTTTTATAAATACACAGTTCACATCATAGAATGACCACAACCCGATCAAATAATCCAACCTGACATGCACGGTACAGTTTCCATACAACTGAGGAGATAACGATAATCTTTCCTCAGGTTTATACTGGTAAACTGATGTGCTTGAGTTCAGAGTATTGAGGGGGTTGATAGAGTTGCGCAATCTCCTGTTCAGTTAATCATAAGGCCGGGTTTGAAAGAGCTATTGGTAGGAGCGTTTCGATACCTCTGGGCAAATTTATTTACCCTTTTGTGTAATACCATCAGTTACATTTGCTATCTTATAACTTTTGATAAGTATCTTGTTTTTTGTAATCTTGTGTTCATTTTGAAACATTTAAGGTGCTTGTTCCGATATGTGTATTGTGTTCTAGTTACATTTTGCTATACTTAATTTGATAATTGTATCTTGTTTTTTGTATTTGTGTCAATGAAACATTTAAAGGTGGGCTTGGTTCCGATATATGTGTATTGTGTTCTAGTTACATTTTGCTATAATTAATTTTGATAAGTATCTTGTTTTTTGTATTTTTGTGTTCATTTTGAAACATTTAAAGGTGCCTGGGCTCTCGATTTATGTGGTTGTATTGTGTTCTCTACTTGATATGAGAGCGGCCTTGCCACATGCATCCCATCAAGTACCGTGGAAAACAAATTGCGGTTTGATGGTAGACGCAATAATTAATGCATGTTGCAAAGCCTATTCAATACTGTGCTAATCTTGATGGTACCACTAAAACGGGTTAATCTTGGGAATATGAAATGGATTGAGGGCTCAAATTCATGGCGACAAATGGAGAAAATTTACGACATTCATCTGATATCAAAATGGATACTAATTCCGGGTAAATAGGGGGGGAGGTCCAAAGACTGATCGGAACACGATCTTTAACTCTCTCAATCTAACACATATTTAGACCATCAACTTTGTAAGTAACGGGTCACATTTGTTTTTGCCTGCGTGCGTGTCAATTTGGTCCACTTTAAGTGACAAATAAGAATTGAAATTATTCTAATATTTTAATGTATATTCATTCAAATCCTAAGGCAAGTTTTGTCATTCTTGACGATATAAACTATGTGAATCTCATTAGACAGCCGCCTTGTCTTTTTTAGGCAAGTGCAGGATATGTTGCCTATAGACCTATTAATGAATGATCAATGAAATATACAATTGCTTTGATTTTTATTTTAGTCCGCATTTTATAATGGTAAATACATGCGACCAGATTTTAAACACACGTTTTGTATCCTATAGTCTATTTTTTATAAGGTGGTCGTACTCTTGTTAGTATGAACTTATGTTGTAGCGTTATAAGAACTGGCTTTGTTCGGGGGAAACACTTAAAACCTAAATCTTAAAATTCGTGTCAATGACAAACGAAGTCCCTTTCAATTTGTTGTCGTGTATCTCTCTACTTCGTCTGCTACCAATGGCCCGCTTTACTTCCCAGTTCGTGACTGAGTTCGAGCAATTTGTCGATGACATTGTACTTATCGCTGGTCCATTGGTCATTCTTGGCACTCTAACCCTCGTCTACCGAATGGGGGGGGGGGGTTGGTTCCCTCCCCCCTTCAGGTTTTTTTTTTTCCCCGGCTTGCTAAAACCCCCCTTTTTGGTGCAATTTGACAGTTTTCCGCTCCGTTCAATCCAAAACAAACATCCACCAGGGTAGTTGGGTAGATACAACACAGGGTGATCCCAAAATGATGGATAAGGGGATCAACCACCCCCTCCTTTCGGGAGAGGAATCTAGTACCGTGTACAGAAAGTAAATACCCACCCCCCACTCCGGGATTACGAATCAATTCATCATTACTGAGGAAAGATGTGTGTTGCCACCAACAAACAATGCAATATGATAGCTAGATATCTTATACGTACCTCGCTTTTAACAGCATCAATTTTTGATGAATTTTCGTAATTTTTTACATCAACTTTTCCTTAGTAGGTGGAATTTAAAGGTCCTTGGAGCTCCTTTAAAATGGTCGCCGCGTATTCGGAAAAAGGGTAGAAAGGAGTCCAATAAGGCAGAAGGAGCTGTGTGTGAAGCGGAAGCAGAAGGAAAATGCTCAAATGAGGTTGCAAGGCTTTTGGTTGCCACAAATTGTTAACATATGGTGGAGAATCCTTAATTGCACAACACGCGAACAACTTGAAAGACGTGTGTCAATGCTGGAATTTTTTTCTTCACATTCACGTTGAGGCCTTGTCGACAACGAGTGGGTCCAAAGAATTGTAGATATTTTTTAAACATAATGACGACAACAATTCAGATTAAAAAGAAAAGTAAGATTTGAAAGTTTTTTATGATGTTTTATCACTTTTTAACTTTTAAAATATAGGGTGTATTTTACTTTCTGTACCGTATACCAACATACCTATCACAACATCAGAAACATCACAGGCACTTGATATTGGTACCAATAGATATGTATAGCTATGGTGGTCCTCTTCATGATACCAAAATGAGTACCAACATTAGCATTCCGTCACAATGCCGTCATAAAGTTCCGTGTTTTAGCAAATGGTCAATTTTCACATAGACACACACAGTGGGAAATTTCATTTTTTCGCCAAAAATCTAGGAATATCCGATTTTCAGCGGTGTTTTGGCTCTACTTGATGGAAAATACTATTTTTATATAATGGGATGTTTGAGTGCTATAATAATGTTTTTGAGTCGCTAAATTGCGAAATACAGTTTTCCACCTATATTCAGTATTTGCAACTTTCCTCAACATATGACGTCATAGTGACGTCATAATGGGATGTTGGTACTTATTTGATACCAATGGAAAGACGAAACTCTAAGTTATCCCTTGGTACCAAATTTACAAATGAAATGTTCAGTAAGAAAATTCAAGGAGGGTGGTACCCCCCCCCCCTTCGGGAGTTCTGTTACAAAAAAGTGGCTCAGTAGACGAGGTTAATGTTCATGTTCATAAATGGGATTCTAAACGTTTCTTTATCCACTTTGTCCACGTATGGCTTTACCAACATGTGCATGGACCCACATATAAACATGGTCACACCATTATAGTGGTAACTCGCTTGAGATTTATTTCCTAATTTCCTGTTCCTTCTATCGGTTTTTCGGATTACCCATTGTCATGTACTCTGGTTCGGCGTGTTGCCATCTTCTATAATAGATCGGGATCTGACTTGGGTCCAACATCATCGTTCATTTCCCACTACATCCCCGCTTTGACATCCTTGGTAGTTAGTAGGGACCCTCTACATCACTGCAAGGTAGTTAGTGGTGTCAAATTGTGGTGTCCTTTTTCAATGGGGTCAATATTAATTACACTGGGTCAACTTTTAATTACCCAATCATGTTGAAGATATGCCATATTGTCCTTCAAGTCATAAGGATCCAAAACTGTATAGTTTTTACCATACTGACCCTGGTTTTGAAGTTATTGGTAAAAATGGCTAAAAGTGCAAAGGTCATTTCCATTAATACAGGGGTCAAAACAAAATCAGAAGTTGCTCCAATTTTGGTAAAAAAGACAAATGGGTTCATCAGCTTTAATGGTGTCAACTAGGAATAGTTTGTATCATCGCAATGCATCGTTAGCATGTTATTTGACAAAATATGTCATGGGGCAATATAATCCAATTGGGCATTGACCTTTTTTGACCTTATCTCGGTAAGTAAACATTTAACATAGTACCTCATTCATCAGGCATCTTGCCAGCATTTAAATATAATCAGAGTAACGTTCAGAATTTTTAATTTTTGTCATGGCCACTTCCGTTAGTGCATAGGGGGTGGGGGCTCCTAGGGACCCATGCTAATTATCGCAAAAAACGACGGAGGATTTTTTTTTTTTTTTTTTGCACCATGGAAGCGCAACTAAAAGGTAGATCACATACAAAAAATATAAACCAATATGCTTGCATCGTTAAAAAACGCGGCCGAAACAAACAAATGGGTCCCTAGGACACCCCCCCCCCTTAGTCAGGTAAGTGTTAAAGCTTAGCAAATATAAATTTCCATATTATTATCTCATAAAAGCCCCCAATGTCATAACCTGTCATTCTCAGCTCACGAATCAGGATATAGGCCTTTAACTTTCCTAAATTTGTAATTTAACGCGAATTTGACTCTTTAAGCAACAGTTAAAAGACACTAGATTTTCTGAAAATACAAATTTCTTTATTTGTACATTATTGGTTAAGAACACTTTACGAAAACATTTCGAGTAATTGGACAAAAAGTAAAGAAAATTTTGAACTATCCTTCTGTCATAATCGGCCCTTAGAATGCCACTCCCCCCCAAGGCTGGATTTTCGTTAGGCCAACCAAAACGAGAAAATTTAGATCATCTTTTTATACATAACACACTGGGTTCTTATTTTTTTTATTACTTTACAAGATACATCATACCAATATCGCCCCGCTTTATTCATTTGTTTGTGTATGTGTTAAAAAAAATAAAAAGTGTCTAAAAGTAAAGCATACCATTAGATGTACAATCAGCCTCCCCACCCAACAAAACCCCATCCTTTGCGATGATATCTGGGAACACCAAATGAAGGGTCCATGGAACCCACTACGCCCACAAGTGTTAACAAGAAATACGGTGTATAAGGATAACTCGAGACCAACCACCAAGGTAAGGACCGTACCTGGTACGATAATACATTGGACATTAAAATAACCCTCGCTTGTCTCCTTTATCCGCAGTTTAAACCTTATATTCCGCAACAATTCGGTAGCAACAAATGAATCGTTTCTACGAACTTACACGCTTTTTTATACTGATAGGGAGCATTGAAATAACGGGTTGGGGTTAGGAGGGTAGCAGAACGATGGACCAAGCACTTTATCATAGCAGAAATATATATGCATGCAGTGCTAAGTTATGTTTGTGTTAATTGTATGATGATCTGTAAGCGCCATGCACGTAATGGTGCTTTGAAATATATTATGCTATTCCCGGGTGATCGTGTTTTGTTTATTTAAATATGGTTTAAAGATTTGGGAACAAGACAAAAGCGGCTTTAGGATAAAGGTTAACCCCATCCTGAAGAAAATCATATCGGCGTCACGAGGGGGGGGGGGGGGTGTTTTTTAACAAACTGTTGACGGCAAATGTAGAAGAATGAGGGAGAAAGAAGATTATGTTTGTCAAGCAAGGGAAGCACATCTTTGCATTGATTAAGGTCCACAACGATATAATGTGGGCTATGGAGCGAAAAGTGTCACAATAATTATGCTATTGACCTAGTAGTGCTTGCTTTGATTAACATTGATCCACAGGTATTACTCACCAGGACTCCATGACCTCTCTGGGTATTCGTAAAATTCCTTTGAATGGTTCCAGTCATACCTGTTCGACAGAACACAGCGAATCTACATTAAGGAACTTGTTCTCGCCGTCAGTTACTGTTGCTTGGCGGTGCCACAGGGGTCCGTGCTTGGGCCTCTCTTGTTTTTAATTTACCTTTTACATCCCAATGGGAATAATCATGCAAGTATGGCATTGGAACTGCATATTACGCGCGTACACAGATAATGATCTGGTTTCTGTCCCAAAATCGATGCGGATGACGTAAATACGAGCTGTGTTCTAACCTTGAAAGATGTGTCGCTGAAGTCAAGGAGGGATGTCCAGTAATTTCCTCTAACCTTACTGCCGAGAAAGAAAACAGAAGTCTTAGTTTTGGGTTTCCGTGGACAGATTGCAAATTCCATCTTTCTTCAGTTAAATATTTGCTGGCATAGATGTTCCAATGCAGACATCACCATGTAAGAAACCTTGGAGTCATGTTTGAGGGGGGGGGGCAGTGGTATGAGTATGTCCGCCCAGTGGCTAACATAACCAAAACTGCAAATTTCCAGTTTACATAAAAGTAATTTGTTCGTGCCCGGAAAGATGCTAACTACTGAGTCCACCAAACTTGCTGTTCATACCCTTGTCACCTCAAGACTGGATTATTGCCAACCAGCTTGCTGATTGGTATTAATGAGGCCCTTCTCAAAACGTCTGAATAACATCCAACGTAGGGCTGCAAGCTGAATAACTCGGAGCGAAAAATATGATTCATCACCCAATGATCTCATGTGACCTAACTGGCGCCGGCCCCCCCCTTGTCAAGCAACGCATTGACTTTAAAATCTTAGGTCCATGTTTATAAGTACTGTCACAACAAACTCCGGACTCCATTTCTGATAAAAATGCTTCAGATTCACTCAGGTCGCAGATTGTCTCCGCTCAACAACCTCATCAACGCCTCTTTTACTGAATCCCAGAACCACAGCACATCACCTTTTGCAGAAGGGTCTTCTCTTTTATGGAACACGAACTGGAACAGACTACGAACACATTAGGAGTGCTGGAACTGTTGAGATTTTCATAGTAATGTGAAACATCATTTTGCCAATTTGCATATAGCGGTGACTTTGCATTGTGCATGTGTGTTTTACTTACATCTGCACTTGTTTGCAATCTGCATATTTTTCCTGTTGTAACTTTTGCTTTGCTTTTTGTATCAATGCGCCTTAGTGCAATTTTGTATGGTTTTGGCCGCTATATAAATGTCAGGTATATTATTATTATTATAAGGTATTATTATTACTATCAACCTCAAGAACAAGAATGCCTTCACTGAGGTTTAGAATACCCAAACCCAAAGGGCGTCAATGTACCTGAAGTAAAGAAAAGTCTTAAGTTCAAATCATGTTTTGCTTGAGTGGAATGATGAAAGGGCAATTTTGACAAATTACATAAGATTTTCGTCATGACATTGTTGTGATATACATCGGTTATTTGTTTCAAAACAGGACCATTTTGTATAACATTAAAACAGGAGCACCGGACCAGGGAGGGTAAGGGTTTCTCCGATCTTCCAAGCCTGTGAAAGGCCGTCCGGCGCGTGGATAATAGTGCATCTCAGTTTGGAGTACGTAAATTATTGGCCAGCATGAGAGAGTTGGTTCACCCCTCTTAATCATAGGCCCTGCCCTAAAGATTACCTGACTGTACATATCTAGATTTGGTGCTATGTTTACCGGCTCTACTGCCGTACCTTCCGTATTCTTTGTTTATTCAATGCGGTTTATTTTTCATCGCTACCCAAATCTGACGTAGCATGATTTAGAAGTATTATTACGTGTGAAGAAGTATAATTCTGTATGCACGCAATGCCCTAAATAGTTCGATTTCATGCATGTCATTTTCCCCTCGCACGAGCACAAATCTTTTTAAAAGAGGGCCCGCAAGTTTAAGTGTCATTTATCTCTGGGGCTCTCAACCAAAAAACTCTCGGTGGCCTTGTACAGAAATCTCAGGGACTGTCCACATGAGATATAAAGTAGTAATCATAGGAAGGATGGAATATTTAACGTTTTATTATTTGATTCTGAATGTGCGAAGGCCAGCCTGAGGAGGAAAAGGTAAAGAAGAAAGATTAGGAAACAGGGAATTGGTTATTTCCTCATTTATGTGAGTTCTGTTCCAAAAAAAGTTATTGCTTTGCATGGCCACAATTGAATATTGGAAAATATGCTGATGAAATTTTGCAAGGTTATTTCAAATTTCCATTAGAGACCGATAAGACAGAAGGTATTTGGTTCTTGTGTGCCACAGGTTTGCTAAACTTGTGGGAAACTTGTGAACGACACCGTCAGAAAGGAGTCAAGAAAGTGTTAAGTGCATGGAAAATCACTGCGAAAGCTGCTGGGTGCTATAATCATAATGTATATCTTTGGAATGCAGATACAAGTGGCCATTTAACCATTTCACATGCGTCAGTTGTCTTTGATGGTATGTGGATGACTCTCTCACCTGGAAGAGAATTTAGTGCCAAGAACCGCCCACAAAGAAGGCAAGAACTTCGCGTATTAATTTGCAATGAAAGAAAAGCGCCAGTAAAATTAAACTTAAATTAGGCAGCTATTGCATTTGTCCAACGCAGCGATTTTTTGTGTAAACAAGTAGACCTAGGTATAAACGTTTGCAATTAGTTCAGGTTATCATGGGTTTGCCAGTTATTGAATAGGTTCAAAGCTGACTCGATATGATATTGTCATTGCACATTGTACCGTCAGCTTCGGAGCAAGCGTGACAAAAACACACCGGCATGTTACTGTTCTTTGGTACTACGAACAACCTTGATGCTCTCGTTACTTTCTGTAGGAATACGAAGGCTTAACACTGCCAATAAGTATGCGTAATGCATGGACCCAACGTACATTATTACAAACGAAGATCGAAGATGTCCACAGCGCGTTCTTCGGTTTGCTGTTGATTTTTGCGGGTGTTTCATGTATTGGACACCGATGTTGATGAAGATTTTTACCACTATTGATGAATGAAGGGAACAATTTGCACCCATACCTGTTATACTGGAACGGGACCAGGGACAGGGGAAAGCGGCAAAAAACGGTTTCCCGGTATTGGTCCGGTCTCTGATGATCTTACTGACGAGAGAAAACAAAATAATTTTTGTCAATTAAAACAATGCAGTCAGAGGGTCCGCTCACCGCGCAGCTAACATGGAATACATTTGGTAAGTGCACCTCCCGGCGGGTTTTATATGGGGGGGACGGAGATTTTAAAATGGGGCTGTAGGCCGAGAAGGGGGTATTTTCCGCCATCTAGTATATTGAAGTTCTTTTTTCTGGAAAAATTGGTTAACGAATTGGGTTTGTATTTTGTTGCACAAATATATATTCTAGTGATCAATCATGGGTCAATCATTTTTAAAAAAACAAGGCATTATGCAGACCGCAGTGGCAGAATGGCCTCAAATACAACGAGTTTTTCTCAAGCTTCTTGGGGTTCGCCCCAAAAACCTCACCAAAAACATGTTTTACACTAAGTCAGCCTCCAGAGTCATGCCATTTTGTTCCCTATTTCTTCCCAAATCCTCCCACTGTATAGGAACCAATTACTCACAGGATGTCATAAGCACCGTTATATAGAAGGGTAGCCATTTATGTCACGGGTATAGAGGACAGTAGTTCAACCAACTTTAGGTATATAGGGGTAGCAAATTGGTACATTTTCGGGGTATTGGTTTAAACACATCCACCGCACATCTCCTAACACCAAGATGTGAGAACCCCCACCGTGTAATCTCTTCATTGGAAAGGGCCGATGTACGTGTGGATAGTGGGGGCGATGGGGGTCTCAAGGGGTTGAGATCTTGAGGAGGCAGAGTAAACTGATTAACGCTTTGTCTATTGAGGCGTCATTCCACTTTGATATCAGGTCTGAATTTGTATAATGAGCAGATGATTGGGGTACATTTTACCCAACAGTGGGCAAAAATTTGCCCAATAATATGCTGAAATAATTTACCCAAACAAATGGGTAAAATTTACCCAACGTTGGACTGTTCACGTCCTGATTACATTACATGTTGGTTAAACTTTTACCAACCTTTCTGAGAGAGTGTAACATCATTTTACAGGGAGCGAAGTTTTCGCTCAAAAAGTTTGGAATTCCTCACACCCCAACCCCCGCGTAAATACGACCGCCTCCTAAAAGTAAAAGATCCTACAGGAGGGGAGAGATGAGAAATATACGTCGGATTTTGCGTAGTGAAATGCATATAAAAACTATCATGAATACAGCCTGTGCAAAAAAATGGTTACATCAATGGTACAATGTTTTGTATATCATATTCAAGGAAAAACGACCAGGCTTTCAAGATTTTCTTTTAATATCAATTGCTTATTTCAATCGAGAGATAACTCCCAGTTTACTGCGGAAACACAAAAAATCGAGTTTGTCCATTTCTGGTTGAGTGAAACGGTGAACGATTGTTAAACATAAGTTATTCACACTTGAACAGATATGGGAAATTCTTTACACGGGATACACTTTCATAAAGAAATTCAAACGATTCGGAAGAAAACAGTTACGAATGGTGAGTTATGATAAGTAAGTGATGGCTTTAAGTAAAGTTTGAATAACATTCGACATACTGATTGTTGTTTGTCAGAAGAGAACATGAGCGTACAGCCGGGTACAGCAACCTGGAGGAAAAGAGTTCTATGGTCTTGAAGTTCATGAAAACGCAAATTCTACCACCACTTTGATATACTTTGCATTCAAATTCAAAAAAAAAAATTTTTTATGACTTCAACAATTCAGTAAACGCACAAAGATAGTTGGCAATATTTTTTAAACCGTTTATTTTGGATGGAGTGTTGATTCTGTTTGCATTACATCCTCTGGTATGATGTGTAACAGACTACCCAATTCTGTATCATTCAAGGCTCCATTTCATTGACCATGTTTGACGTGCACTAAATATTTTATTGTTGTTTTATGAAAGAGATTCTGATATGAAAACTGATTATGTTGACTGAGGGTAAAACTTGTGTCGATAGCCTAGGCTTCCTTTGTTTACTAAATTTAATATGTGTTTTTTCTTTTTGTCAAGTTGCAATCTTTTGTGAGCTTAGGACAGCATGGTGCATAGATGGGCAAAAACAACTCTGCCAGGCATTATAAAAGTGGCACAAATCGATTTTTGAGATATCGCACTAATGATTATCTCTTGGTTGACAAAAGCAAATGAGATGAAACAAACACATTGGAAGCCTGGTGTTTGTTCTTTATATTATTAAGTAAGAATGGACTTTTTAAATGTCATATTTAACCAATTTTTTTTTCTGATGGTCCCATTTTTTTGAGAACAGGCGTTGAACACCATCGACATCTAAATTTCGCCAATACAGTTTCCTTTCAGTATCACCACATGTGATTGAAATAACACCAAATAAGTACAAAGATATAGTAGCAAACTTGTGTGACCATTTAGGATAATTTGATATTTGTCAATGTTTCAATTAACATGGAAATAAGTGTAGATCACATTCCTTTAAAGAATATGAGGCTTACTATCCTGCAGTTCTATGTTGCAATCCTTTGGTATTGCCCATACCATACTCAAGAAAACGCAATTAACACCAACATATGTATTCAACTCTAAATTGGTGTTAATGTAAAAGGAGCATTTCATAATCCACGGGCCTTGTCCCCCTACTTAACCTTTAAAAAGTTGAAATTTGTTTATATCATCAGACGGCTTGGTCTAAAGGGTATTGTGTCGTCTTCCACTCTATTCTTATTCTTCGAATTTTGGATTTAAATAGTTTGTCTTGTTGAATACGGTCCCATCCAGGCTCTTTTTGAAACCCTATCAACGATTTCTTCAATAAACAAATCCGCCCCGCGCCCATATTTTTCCTCAAGTCTATTTTGCAACTGTTTTCTTGGAGGTGGTTATTAAAGTGGCTAAAGTTTTAACACGCCGTATTTGTCAAGAAATTGTTTGGTCGATTTTGCAGAAACGCTTTAAAATATTTTTACAAAAAGAGTACTATAAAGTGTGATATGAACCAAACTAGCAATTTAGACAAATGGGCATTTTGGTTTACAAAAATGACTTTTAGTGTCTTTATTTCTGAAATAGTCTGCTCCTTGTCCGTCCTCCTCTGTTCCAACTGTACAGTTTGGTTCTCCCAGTCATCCTGATGGCACATATGTATGATGCTGAGAATAATTTACTTTTGTGGTTCTTCGTTAAAGCAATAATAGCAGATTTTTTATTTGAAGAACGCCCCTCAATTTTCCAAAAAAATTGAGATTTTTTACACGGTTGTATTGGTAACTGGCTAGTAAATATACTGTGAATGGTTAAGCTCGAAAATGCTATGTGGCGCAAACGAAGGAGTTTTATAGTTAGAAATAATTAATATTGAGCAATGTCCGATCATAATTAAACGGCTGCTGGAAACGGCCTTCCAAGGAAATAGCCGGGAAATAGCGCATATGCACATGTCTACGGTGAACGACGCCCATCCTTAGTTGATTTATTGTTAAGCAACTCTAAATTTTCTTGATGTGGCATTATTTCATCATGGACGGGAGCATAAACCTTAGAACTTTCCAGCCTCTTTCCGTTAAAGTCCCAGGAAATGAGATGATAAACCTCGTCAAATTCTTTACGTGTGGCATTCATTCAAATAAACGGGCCACAAAAAAAGAAACACATACCATGTGCATATAGCTAGGAAACTATGATTTTCAGTCAGTGCCATGCAATAGATTCACACAGGCACCTGGAATTTTCATTACTCTCTGAAAAATCAAAGACTCTAATGATTGTCATCACCAACCCAAATATTGAATGCTTTCTAGCCCCTCCTTGTTGACTTGACACAAACAATGCAATAATACACATCAATTCTATTTGCATTTCCTGGACCTTTAAGTACAATCCTGTGATCCCAATTCTAATTAAAAACTCGCTTATTTTATGATAAATACGCCATTTTTTAGCATCTCGATTCGCAGGTGTACTGTTCCTAGAAAATTACCAACATAACTGTGCTAAAATATCTATACAATTGAAAATTAGGGGCGCTCTTCAAAAAAATGTGCTGTTATTGCTTTAAATTTCTCTCAAGGGAAGATAATATCTTCTTCAGCTTTAATAGACACCAGGCTTGTGTGAACATGTTCTAAAGCATTGTGGAAGTATTATTTTATCAAAGGTGTGTGAACGTGAGAATTTGACCCTTGCGTTTACTCAGGCCTTACGCTGCTGGTGCATTGTCTAATTTTGATTTCACAGATTTCAGTGAAAACTGCATAGAATTAGGAGAAAGACAACAAATGATACAATTGTGAGAGTCTAGCGGATCCTCGTAAATATACCTGTATGATAATATATCGTGGTTAGAAAAAAATTGATTATTGGATTTTGATTCAAATATGAATATTTTCAAAACCTTTAGACAAGTTTTGACTGATAGATGTAGAGGACAATAATAAGTCACTTTTATTGATTGAAAGTGAATGTAAAGGCCATACAAAAATATAGTGTTACTCCAAAAAGAAGCCCTAAAGGCACTGACATACAAAAAAACGGTTAGTTAAATTTACGTGGTCGTATATGTTGTATGGGACAGATTAACCAATTATAAATCACGTTTATTGAGAAAATTAGAAAATTAAAATCGAATTTAAAGGCAATCAAAAGTATATTGTTACTCCTAAAAGACCGCGAAAGGCTGACAGAAAAAGTGTAGTTAAAGCAATCAGCGATTCTTCCACACGTATAAAATGAAGCGCGCCAATTATTCGACAAAGTCCATTTTTGCACTGTTGGTATTAGAAATTGTTGTAGTAAAGACGTAAGTGGCTAAGCATAACACGCCCGTATTTGTCAAGATATTATGATTTATTGCCTTTGTTTTCTATAAAAAGGGCATCTTCAAGACTGCCTTTAAAATGCCTTATTGTCTGTTTTTCCCAAAGGTGTCTGTTTCATATGACAGAACACAGCAATTAGAGACAAAATGGCGCATTTGATTTTTGGAATTTGAAAAACATTACTGAGGAGGAAATGGGCATGAAAAAGAATGACCGAACCAGATCACCATAAATACCTTGGTGTCACTCTCTCATCCGACATGAAATGGAATTGCCATATAGATAATAAATTCCAGCCACA
>JAMKCH010030681.1:0-16986 GCA_023653785.1 Ophioderma brevispina | reverse complement strand
GGTCATTTTTCTGTCATAACAAAAACCGTTTGCTGTACATAAATTTTACCAGTAACGAGTACTCTTTGATTGCCTTGTAATTTTTGCGCCACATAATGTGCGCGTAGTTTAAAGGAGGTGCACTAAACCGCGAGCGTGCATGGAGTGATGCATATCTACTCGTACATCGTTGGTGCATTGTGGGATAGGAATTTCGGTAAAAAATGATTTCCGGTAGGAAACCCAGGATCCACGTATAGGCTTACCTCTTCTAATTTACTCTTAGGTACCCTACATATGCAATTTGTGCCAAAGTTGGTATCCCTAGGTTGTATACATCTTAGACAGCACAGATTCTCATATCCTTGCTTCTTCCATTTAGCGATCAGGTTCTTGTCTGCGTACCCTTCTCTGATACAAAAGTCATATAACTCTGCAAAACAAAGAAAAAGAATGATATACTGTATAAGTGGAAACTTTCGCGTACAGATATTTTCGCGATTTTAACAGTTTTGTCAAATGCGCGAGAATTTAATTTCACAATATTGACATCAATGCAATACAAATCTACTGGAAAAAGTTGTTTTTTGCGAGCTTTTATTTTCGCGTTTTTATGTTCACTTGCGAAATTCGCGAAAATAAAAACCTCGCGAAAATTCCACTTATACAGTAGATGATGCAAGATGGCCTCAGGGGTATAAGAGGCATGACTGAATTTGCTTTGGTATGATCAATATTAGGCACAGACCTAGGCACAGAAAATGACTTGGTTTTACAAGCAAAAGGACTAGAATATCACCAAAAAATTACAACAGATGTTTTTATATTACACAACAGATACATGACAGAGGCTAAAACAATACCTCTATTCTCCCTTAATTCAAAAACTCAACTTTGACAAAAAAAGGGGGTGTTGTTTGTTTACATCCCACAGAAAATGACTAACGGCAGCTTTAAAGGTCCCAGGAAATGAGATGATAAACCTACTCTAAATCTTTATGGGACATTCCATTCCAATAAACAGGGCCAGAAAAAAGAACACACTACCAATGACATCATTAGTGAAACTATTGACTTTCAGTCAGTGTCGTGAATAGATTCACACCAGTCACCTGGAATTTTCTATTACTCTCTGAAAAATCAATAGTTTCACTAATGATGTCATCACCAACCCAAGTTTTGAATGCTTTCTGGTCCCTCCTTGTAGACTTGATACAAACCACATCAATTCTATTTGCATTTCCTGGGACCTTTACGAGTCAACATACCCCTAGTAATAGCTTTCCTTTTGTAGAAAAGATCAAATATGTAGCGTGACTTCTGGTGATGAATCTTGAAGACGGGCCAAAGCGCTTCTACCTTCCTCTTGCCTTCATGGGGTTCAGTCTCAGCTGAAAAAAAAACACACAAAAATACAAATAATTAGCAATAGGTCTTTCATTTAAAGGGGATGACCCGATTTAAAGGCACTATCAGTGATTTGGTCGATCAGAAAATCGAAAAAATTATCAAAAATCATATTTTTGCATGTCTGTAACAAGAGTAGGTATTCTGACATACCCTGCAAGTGATAAGACCAAAAGCAACCTAATAAGGACAAAATCGGATATTTTAGTCGTTAGTGTCCGTACGGACACTTACTACAACATGTAATTGAATGGAGAGTCATATTGTTGAATACTGCTGTTTTCTTCCTTTTCTATCAATTTTTCAGTTGGAAAAAATAACTCATAACAATTCTACAGCCATATCCTTCACTTTTAAGCAATTCGTGCAAATTTTGAGTATTTTGACTCTTACGGATAGATCACTGATAGTGTCTCTAAGTCTATAAATTTTTCATCTTGAAAGAATGACCTCCAGTCTCCACCCCAAAACCCCATCTGTAAAGTTTTGCACCGATATTTCAACCCGTTTTTAAGTGAGAGCTAAAAATGTGATTTTGTAATCCTATACATACTGTGTTGTGTAAAATTAATATTGGGGCATATTTTTATTCATAACATCCAACCTAAACATCTTTAGCTCTAAGATTCCACAGGGTAAATGAGAAAAAATAGTATACCAAAATTGTGACCACTTCCGGTAAAATCTAGGGTCCCTGGTGGCGAGGCTATTAGCGATCGGACCATGGACCTTTAACATCAAATTCAATACAGTAACTTTGGAAAAATAACCCCCAGGTTCTCGAACCACGCATCCTGCCCCTTATCATGACCCAAGATTTTCAAAGAATGCCCCTTTAATTGGCCCACATGACTTCTCATCCCAATTGGAGTACACCTCATATGTGCCTTGGGTCAGTGCTTATACTGACCAAGTAGGGATTGTAGCATTTGATTTGTGGCAGAAAAACGAATCTTACGAATGGATAGATTTTTAAAGAATGCCCCTTTATCAGCCCACATAACCTCTCCCCCATTAGAGTACACCACAGATGACCCTTCTGATTAAGTTTGGCTGCAATTGGCCCAAGCGCTTGGGCAGGAGTAACAAATTACAAAACTTAATCGGACATACATACATATACTACATACTACAAAACTTTAGGGGCACATGTGGTGCAGTGGATCAGGGGCACGTGTGGTGCAGTGGATCAGCGCTCGCCTCAAAAGCATAAGGTTGTGGGTTCGAGCCCCGCTGTCGCCAATGTGTTGTGCACTTGGGCAAGGCACTTTACCTCATTTGCCTCTCTCCACCCAGGAGTATAAATGGGTACCGGCATATGCTGGGAATGCAAAACAGACTCGCTGTGCGGGAGGAGTGGCGAACCCCCCACAGCAACATTATATGAGGGAGTCTGGCCCAAATGCCAATGACAGAGAGATGGGCACTCCAACTGTGGGCGTACCATTTGCATTTTTTTACAAAACTTTAACCGGACATACATACATACACATACAGAAATAGTGATTTCTCGGTCTTGCTCTGAACAAGCTCAGGGCAAGACAAAAAGCTCATTTTCTCAGTTCTACAATGATACTGCATTTGTAACAATCACTCACGATGTGTAGATAATGGGATAACGGATGTAGGTGCATGCGCTGGTGTATGATGATGCATGTCACAAAAATTATCATCAACCGCTCGTTAAAAAGCCGGGCTGAAGTATGATAAATCCATGTCACAAATCGGGAAACAGCAGCCAACTGTCACATGTAGACGACATTGTCAAACATAACCAGATATTGCCAAATTCGTAGGCCTAGCTAGCTAAAGGGAAGGGAACATGAATTAAGGAGAGGGAAACATGAACTTTTACATGGAGTAATTTCATAAAACCCGGGAGGAATGTGAACATTTTGAATGGAAGCAAAGCCTGAGTATGAATTTTTTGGCAAAAAAAGGGGAATTTCTCCATTCCCCCTCCCCAATCTATTTAAAGGGGCATTTTGTGGTCCACAGCCCCGACTTACCTCAAATAAGTTGAGATTTTTATATCATCTGAACCATTGGCCTAAGTATAGTATATGTGTGTGTGTGCAAAATCCTATGTTCATATTCATAACCTCATAACCTCAAAATGCACCTTTAAAATCAGATTCACTTAACCAATTCATTTGGGGATGAATTCAGTATTCTGCCGCCACACCCTTCAACATGCAGTTTATTCCATTGAGGCTGTCAAATTCATAGGATGGTGGCACAATACAAAATTCTTTCCTCCATTTGAAACTTGGTTCTTATAATGTGCACATCTTTTCTGAATTTCAAGAGGTTAGTTTCATTTCTTATGTTTCTTTTTTTACTTAAAAATTTTGCTAATTTTTGATGTGATAATTATTTCTAGCCAACAGAAAAGGCTCTGTGCTATCCCAATTTTAAGAAGTGTTTAACAAAGGATATCTAAATTTGCTTGTTTTTAAGTGCTTAATGAGATTTTTTTTTATTTTGAATTTTTGGGGAAAATAAAAACACAAAAAATTGAAATACTCTAATTTCAAAATCTAACAAAGAATTTTCTAAATTTGATTCTTTTTCATATAACCACCTTATTGTTAACGATCAAGGGTGTGGTCCTTTCTATAATATAAATAATTTTAAGATTGGATCCTAACATTTCTTGGGGAAAAAAATACAGTTATTGTACATTACCTTAAAGGCTAACTCAGATTTCAAAATATATATTTTTGTGTATTAATTAAACATAGCTATATGGAATTAAAAATATCCATCTAAAATGCTGAATTCCAAAGTTTGAGATGGATAGGATTTTTTGTTTTATTAAACATTTATGTAGAGTATAACAGTACCATAGGATACTGTGTATAACAAAAATTCGGCATCAAGATTTTCAGTGGCATAAATTTCTTTTTCACATGGGGGGGATGCAGTTGATGAAAATTTACAAATGAAACAGGGTTTGCTGAAAAGATCCATTACTAGCACATGTGCACGCTAAGTGCGCTAAAAATCTTGCCATTTGGCAGCCAAAATCGTTAAATGTAGTTGTAATTAGAACAAAATGTGCACAAAGCGCGCGGAAATTTACCATTTTTAAACTATTATGGTCAAATATGAAGTTCTTTCTGGTCAAAAACACACAATCAACATATGGGGGGATGATCATGATCGTATTGACCATCTCCCTTATCAAAATATTGGGGGGTATACCCCATCTCCCCGGGATTTATGCCTATGCAAATTTTCTATATGAAGGACATCGATTTGAGCTTAACTATTTCACACAGAGTGATTAGTATGTAGACAAGGGATGTATATGGAAACAATGATTTATTAGAAAACTCAGGAAGTCTCAAAGTATTTGTTAAATAAATAACTTTTGAAATGCATGGCATATTAAATATAAACAATACTAAGCCTATACAAAATTTCAGAAAACAACTAAAACATATAAGCTTTACAGCAATTGTTTCCAATTTGTATTGTCCAGTCCCTGTTCAAATTCTATAGGAAGTTTAAAACCATAAAATTTTATGTCTAAAATGCACTTTATGAAAAAAAAAACATATTTGGCAGGCATGTTTCTGTCAACAGTACCAACACCCCATTCAATTTGCAACAAAATCTATGCAGAACACCATAGCCAATAATTCTAACATATCAATTACAATTCCACATTCTCCATCATGAGACCATGTTCATAGTCAGATTTTACTTTAAAGGTGCAACAAGAGATTTTTGAGGCACCCAAATATTGTGTCATAATAGTAATTTCATATAGATTAGACACTCAATACATTTCTTACCTTGTGTTTCGCTACAGAAATGTCTTAAAAGAGAGGAAACGGGTGATTTTGATTTGCTTTTATTTCAATACAAAACAGGCTGAATTTCGTAATTGCTCCTATACAAAATTAGAAATGTCACAATTTTTAAACCAAAGGAACATGTTTCAGCTTAATCCTTTCAGATGGGAACATTTTTTATGGAAAGCTTTACATCAGGGCAAAGATCGGTACTTTCAATATTTTGAGGGACACCTGATATGTGAAATCTCTTGCTGCACCTTTAAACTAAATCCACCCAACAATCCAACATCAAAATTTGGTTACTCAAAATACAATTAATCTAAAACTCTTTAGTCTGAAGGATGAAAGAAAGAAGCATTTATTTCTTTCATCTTTCTTTCTCCTTCAATTAAAAAGACCCACGCAATTATATACCAATGATACTTCACCTTGGATACCTTCTTTGATCTTATCGTCAAATTCTTCTAGCGCCGGCTCAATCATCTCCCAGCCGTCAGGCGCTGGTTTACTGGTCCTCTTGACTTTAGGCATAATTATAAAAATACTGACTCTTCTTGCTTAACAAACACACACCTCAAAGACAGTACAAATCTCTAGCACTGGGCTGGTAAAATGTAGGGCTATTTCCTGCTTTAACCACAATAGTGAGAATGCGTTGCCAATGCCAGTGTTACCCAACAAACGTTTTGCCAGGAAACGGCAAGAAAAAATAGCCCAATTTGATGGATACTGCTTTCTAAGAGCCCAAGAGCTTTATGCATTAACTTCAACAGGATGTTCCATTGGGCTCCAAACCAGAAACTACAGCAACACTGTCTGGGTGATTGAAAACCAAGCCAAATCAGAAACTAACAGGATGTGTGTTCTTCCAAATTTGTAAAAAGAGTTTCTTACCCAGACTTTAGGTTGCAAATGGGAGAGAAAATAATGTGCCCTATGTACATGTTCTACATGTAGCAGAGACGGATCTTTGTAATTATACTTAGATTGCATGGGTAGTACTTGCCTTTTGTAACATGCAGGTTTTTTATTCGTGGAAGGGGGGGGTACAAAATCTGCCACAATTTGCTGATTGCCTACCACCCCAAGCAAAGACCTCATAAGGTCGAATGACGGACTATTTTCTTGAAATGGCATAACCGGAATTGTGGTGCCCAAAAGTAGCACAATGAAATGAACCAAAGATTAAAGACCACTATCAGTGATTCAACCCGGAGAGTCAAAATTTTAAATTTTGTAGGATAGCTTAAAAAGTTGAACAGATAAGGCTTTGGTGAACTTGTCATAAGTTACCATTTACAATTGAAAAATTGACAGAAGAGGAAGAAAACAGCAGTGTTCAAAGATTGAATCTCCATCAATTACTGTTTACTTACTGTCTGTACTGACCGTAATTGACAAAAAAATCCGAAAGTACGTTCGGTAAAGTTGAAGATAACAATAAAAAAGTGAACCATGAACCTTATAGGTTTCTTTGGTCTTATCACTTGTAGGATAGTTAGGTACCTTGACAACTTTTACAAACATGTCAAAATCTGATTTTGATGATTTTTTTATCAATTTTCTCATTTAGGCAAATCACTGAATATTGCCTTTAATAATTTATTGGCTTTTTATCTAGTTATTTTGTTCCATCGTTGTCATTTTCTCGTATAAGCCAAGGCATTGCATTTCACTGGGAAAGAAGCTTCTTCAATTCCCCGGCCAGAATTTTTAAACAAGGTAGTGGTGTAATACTTGTCCTACCATTGATAGAAACAAGGCGAACACGTAATTACGCGATGCTCACCAATATGTCCCGCCGAAATGGTGGGTCTGCGATCACTAACATCAATAAAGGAACTACAACCCAACACTCCCCAACACCCGCAACACTCCACCCCCACCCCCTCCCCCACACCGCCGCAACACCCACTCCCTTCCCGCTCTGTTTTCTTTTCTCACTTGGTGGGTATTTTAAGTAAGATTATTTTTACCACATAAACTGTTCCCTTATGTTTAATTGTGTAAGTTACATGATATTATATGTTATATGTTAAATTTTAAGATGTACCCTGGGGGGCCTTATGGAAGAAAAACGGACATCTCTTGTATCGTCCACTGTCAAGTCAGTTACCCAGTTTAAAGAAAAATAAACAAACAACAAAATCTTCAGCCGCGCTTTTCTTTCTTCCACCAAGTTACAAAATTTACTCATTATACCCCTTACGGAACTCCAGAAACTTGTACACAGGCCTTGCAGGAAAATTCTCATAAATTATGCAAATTAGATACTTAATTAGCATATTTTACGGCCAAAATCTATTCATGTCGAGAACTCATCAACCCGCTTCTTTCCACCAAGTTACATCATTGTTGCCCTTACAGAACTCCAGATAAATCGTATACAACGTGGGTTAACATTTTTATCACGGACGGACGAACGAACGGATGCTGTTCATTTCATAGTCCCCGTTCCGAACTCGTTCGGCGGGGACAATCACAAAGGATGACAAAGGGCAAAGCCAAGACTGATATCAAAGCATATGGTATGTGTGTTTTTGTGTATGTGTGAGGTTTTAAATCAATCAGAATTATAATTGAGCCCCTCAGTTCTACTAGTGGAGTGATTTTTTTGTTCAAAGTTGAGCTTCTCAACCTTTCCCGGAGAGCTCCCAATGATTTTTATAAATAAAGGTCTGCAATTTTAGTTTTTTCAGTCTCGTCTGACTTGGGATCCAATAAGTTTTGTGTTTTGGAATATCAGAATGGCAATCAAGTATCACCATTAAAATCTGTATGTAGTTTTCAACGTAGTTTTTGAAAAATATCAATCTAATAAAAGTTTGATCCATCATTTTTTTGTGCAGTATACTTAGGTTTACGAAATCATTCCGTTTATAAAGGTTTTGATTCAGACTTAATCATTTCATAAGAGAACCAACACATGTACGTAAAAACATTGCAACCATGCAAATATATTGGTTTCAAAAGATTTTGATGGCACACTCTTTTCAAAATATGCCTGTGTCTCTTTAGGGCACCAGGAGATGGCGGTGGATTTCATGTACACACTACTCCTCATTCTTAAACAGCTGTGAAAATGTAAGCAATTTCATTGGCTGATGCCGGGGTTCAATTCAACAATTGAACCCAGGTAGTACGCGCTGCGTATTGATGTTATTTTAAGGTTGAAGCGCTCGCGTCAAACCGCGTTTTGCTACGTTCGCGCGCGCCTGCCAACGTTGCGTTTTTTTTTTTTTTTTTTTTTGCGTTCAACGGGTTGTTCGATTGTTGTCACTGGGTGGTGGCAGTCCTTTCTTGTTGTATTTAAGCCGTAAAGTATCGCGGAACTGGGTTGAAGATGACCTTAAATGATGAAGCTGTTTAAGAATGAGAATAAAGGTATGATTTTGGGAACCGGTACTCTCTTTACGACAAATTGAAACCGGCGACACCGTTATTTTTGCGGGAAAGAACTTGGCCTTCGGCCTCTTTCTTCCACTTAAGATAATGGTATCGCCTTGGTTTAAGTATTTTTAAAAATACTGAAGTATCCACTTTTCAAAATTTTTCCTAGAAGAAACTACAACTCCCTTAAATGAATAAGGTGTCATATGAAAGGAAATCAAATTTACAAAATTCTCACATTAGATTTTGCAGATTGTTTCTATTTGAAATAACAGGTGTTTTTAATTTTCCCTAAATTATTTGTCCCTAAAATATTTTTTTCTAAAGAATTAAACACTTGATTCAAAAAGCCAATGTGAGATTTTATGTATTTTGTTTATACACACATCCCTGGAGTTTTGGCTTAAAAGCACTTTCCATTTAGGCTGGGAAAAATTATTTAATGTAAAAATTAGGGAATTTAAAAAAAAGTAATAAAAACACTAAAATAATCGTGCAGTCTTCAAACTGCAAAAAATATGTGGAGGAAAGTTCAATCCTTACCATAGTCAAGTTTGGACTAAATTGACTTAAGGATTTTGATTTTATGGTTATTTTTCTGTAAGATCATTTTATCCGATGATGCTACCTTAAAACTGGGGAAAGAGTGTCAAAAGTGATTGATTGTTGGGCGTACCGACTTGTCTTCCCCAGGGAGGTTATCAACGCAATCAGACATTTCAATGAAATTCTGCAGCAGCCACCTAGATGAAGTGAAATGATTGTGACGATTTCCTAATGGTGGCGTAATAATAGGCAACAGCGCTTGGAGACTGTTTACAGTGATAAAGCGATAACTACGATTATTAATTAGTGAATGCACTTGGTAGACGGGGAGATTTTGCTACATTCGTGGAGACAACTTTGGAGTCTGTGGAGGCTCTGTCACCTTCAGAACTGGACGCTTTCCTCGGTTGGTTTTACGCCAGTCTACGGAAGGAAGCAGACGGCAACTCTCTAAAGGCATTCGATATAGCTTAAAACGGCATTGCATTTAAGAGCTGAGAGGATGTGTGACATATATGTGATAATAAGATGAATTCAGTGGCAGCAATCACGTCTTCAAAAGCAAGCTCATTAACCCTAACCTGGACCAGACGCATTGAGGTGCAACGAAAAAGTGGTACCGGTCGGAAAATTTTTCTCGTTGCATCTCGGCCGTCAACACTCTTTTTTGTCGGCAAAGACTCTGATTGCACCTCAGTGCCATTGGACGTCTGCCCGGGGGGGGAAAAATGACGCGATGTTCCTCGTGCCATCTGGGACGTCTTTCCGGAAATGACGCGATGTTCAGCGTTTGCATCTGGGACGTCTTGCCGGAAATGACGCGATGTCCTATTTTTGCAATATGGGACGTCTTTCCAGAAAAATGAGCGATGTTCTCGTTGCATCTGGGACGTCTTTCCGGAAAATGACGCGATGATGTTCCTCGTTGCATCGGGACGATTTCCCAGCGAAGATAAAAAACTTGGCCGCAATGCTTTCTCATTGCATCTGGGACGCGTTTTTTCCCGCAGGGGATCAATGCGTCTCATTGCATCTGGGACGTCTTCCGGGGGAAAAGGACACAATGCTTTTATGCATCTGGACTTTTCCCTGCAGAAGATCGAACTTGGAGCAATGTTTCTCATTGCATCTGGGTCATTGCCGGGGAAAAGTGACGAGTTGACTTTTCTTGGATTCTTGGGCCGTTACCAGCTCTAGATATTGCAAACAAAGTAAGAGCAAGTCAGATTCAACAAAAACTTATTTTGCATGAACCCCAAGTTTGCTTCCTTTTTCAAATTCAACATGCGTGGCCCTGCCACGTCGTTGTGATAAAGAAAGCCGAACAAACCGGCCAAAATGAGGGTAATTCTTTGACCCAAGCCTTACGGCCTATGCTTAGCACGATGTAGCATAGAATACCCTCAATTTGGCGGTTCGTGCGCTTTTTTTTATCACCAAGACGTAGACAGAGCCACGGCAAGTTGGACTTGTATTTTTTTTAAAAGTCAACAGGCCATGGCCCTGGTCGGCTGTCTAACAAATTGTTGCCTCCTCAGCCGAAAAATATTGCAAAGGGGCCAGTCCGGGGGGTTCCAAACTGCGACCCGGTTCCTGCGTCCCCCTACCTTAGCTACGCTTTCCCGATAAATACCAAGGAAGCGGTTCCAACTTGGACTTAGTCACTTTTTCGCCCAACAGTGTAGCCACTATTGCGATCTGGGTGATCTCTTGGCAAAGAGCAAGGAACCGGGTCATGTTCCTGTCTTGCCGTATTTAACTGCCTGTGAGAACAAGCGGGTCTCCGCTCTGGACTAATCATTTTTCACCCTACAGTGTACCAATTGGATCTAGGGGGATCTTTCACGTCAGACACACCATCCTCTTATATATATACGTTCTGGTCAAGAGCCAGGCTCCCAGCCGATACAGGACGGATTTTCTCGACTAATGCGCATGTTACATTTGTACACAACCAATGGAACGCTACCAAAAAAGCGTCCCTAGATCAAAAATCCAGGATTCGCAGTACGGCAATTGTCCATTTTTAGCTCTTCTAGCGGTGAGCCGCTCTCGGTAAAATCACCCAATAGTGGGAAAATGCCGGGTCTACTGTCGAACAAAAAATGTTGGCACCAAAATACAGCCAAGGGCAGGAGCCGGCCCGGGATCAAACCGGAACCACTTAGCTTTTTTCCTACCCCTATTTTTTTAGCCTCCCCTTTCTGCTAAAGATTAAGGAAGCCGTCCGCTCTGTCACTTTATTAGCTCTTTCAAGCGGAGAGCTGAACTCGGTTTAAAAATCCCCACTAGTGCGGAAAAGGCAGGGTCTGCTGCCGAAAACAAATGTTGGCGCAAAGTGTACTACCCAATGAGCCAACAAATACAGCCAAGGGCCGGGCCGAGTTGTGTACAAAAAATGCAACATGCGCCAGAGGTCAGAGAAGCGGCCTGTAGCTGATGAGGCCTGACTCGGGAACAGAACGTATATATATAAGAGGGATGGTGTGTATGACGCTGACGATAGATTAACGGCAGCGAAATAAGGTAAGACGGGACATGACCGGTTCCTTGCCCGGAATCGCTCTCATCGGATCAATGATCTGCTTGAATGAAAGAGGTAGATGTTAATATCATGATGATATACGTGGAGAACCGCTCCGGTTTAATGGTTAAATCACCCACACCGGGTCTTGCCGGGCCGGCCCGGGTTCAAACCAGAACCACTTAGCCCTACCTATAGGAATGCTTTCCTGCTGAAGACCTAAGGAAGGGTCCCCTCTCGACATTAGTCACTTTTTCACCCAATAGTGTACCTATTGGATCTTGGGTGATCTCTTGGTAAACAGCCAGGAACCGGGTCATGTTCCTGTCTTGCCGTATTTCGCTGTCATGAATCTGTCACGTCAGACACACCATCCCTCTTATGATATATACGTTTTTCTGCGTCCCGAGTCAGGCTCTCCAGCCGCTACAGGCCGGCTTTTCGAACCTCCTGCCGAGGTTACATTTTTGCTACACAAAAACCAATTGTAACGCTACCGAACGAGTCCCTAGATAATAAAAATTCGCATACGGCACTTGTCCATTTTAGCTTTCTCCAGCGGAGAGAAGCTCTCGGTAAAAATACCCACTAGTGGAAAATGCCGGGTTGCTGCCGAAGAGAAGTGCTCTCAAAAGATGCCGATTAAAAGGATCAATAATCCGTGAAACCAAAGGAAGAGAAGGTCAGTAGCCGGGAAGGAGAGCCCACATGGGAGATTTAAGCCCAGGGATGTGCTCTCAAAATAGGCTAGGAAAGGATCAACTAGACCTCGGGAACTAGATCGAATTTACAAGACGGCCGTCCACTGGGAATGGTTGGTGATCCCTTAAGACCCCTTGAGGTGAATTGACCTTTGACCCCTGTAACTTCACCAATATTGTAACAAATGTCATTAAATGTAATTTTAAGTGTTAACAATTTACAGGATCAATATTATTGGTTTCAACTCAATACAAGATGTCAGGGATTGGACCTTTGCAGCGCTATAACGTGACCCCTGGGTCACGAATAGGTCAACGGTAATTTTCTGTATTTACGATTATCCCGAGGATTTCCTGTCAAATTTCATTTCATATCGGAGCGGTTTGTAATTTGACCTTTGACCTGAATCTGTGACCGTTGGGTAGTCGAGACTAGCATGAACTTTTCTATATTAATGTTACATCACCTGTAGTAATAAGGGATTTATCTGTCCTCTATAGGCTGAGATAAATCCAATTTGGTCTTATTTTTAACATTTTTTTTTGGAAAAAAATGGACCGTTGACCCCCTTACTTAAGGCCTTTGGTCCTGGTATAAAAAAAACGGAGGCTACACAACAAAATGCCATTGTTCCAATTAAATAAAAAATTTAAATATTAAAACAAGTTTTCAATGACTTTTTAAAAATTCTTGAAATTATTTACCTTAAACCGGAAATGAACCTAAATGACCTTTGACATCCAAAATTAAAAAGACCGTGCCATACACTCAGGTAACATGAAGGCCATATCTGCTAAGTTAAGTCCAATTGTACTATGTTTGAGTTTTGAGATAAAAAAAAAAATTGAAAATTTTGGAATATTTTTGTTTTTTGAACGGGAAGTGTACCCCGAATGCCTTGATCATGAAACGATGGACACCCCAAAGACCCTTGCTAGTTAACAATACAGTGCTCTAATGACGTCATATGTTACGTAATTTGAAGCGCAGCGATTTTTTTAATATTTTTTCACAATTTTTGGCCTTTCAAAACGGGAAATGACCCCCTTAATGACCTTGGACTCCTTATCCCTGAACACCCACCTATGAAGCAAGGATCAGTGCCGTTCCGCTGAACCAGTTTGCGTTGATATCGGCGTAATCATGTAGAAGAAGATAATTTTGACAATTAAATTACATTTGAAGCATGTGGCCAGGTCAAAGGTCAAGAAGCGGCGTCAATGTCATAGACATAAATGGGACGGGTCAGCGGTCATTTGATGCCTAAGTCTAGTCAAAAATACGTCAAATGATGACTGAAGCTAGACGCAGTTGAAGTGTTGCCCGAAGAAAGAAAGAAATAGAAATAAAGAGAAGAAGAACGCATCAGTAACAGAACAAGACGGCTGGCACGGCTGTATTGTAATGATCAATAAAATTAGATGACATATGATGAGAAATATTATGATCATCTGAGTGATTTAAGTAGACAAAGCGCTATGTTATTAGGAGCCCCAAGGCGGGCGAAAGACCCATGTAAGAGGGCGTGTGGGTTCAGCCTGAAGCTCACCCAAAGAACGGATAAAGTATGCCCGCCGGATTCTTTGAGGCAGCCATTTATGCCTAAAGTATGTGCTCTGGGCTGGCAGAACCCGGAGCTACAAAAATGCGCTCCGGTTGGGTGGTGGAACCCGGAGTTGAGTTTACAAGCGGGGAACAAACACGTGAAATGATCTGCTCTACGAGTAGTTGCGTATATCCCTATGGCTATTCAAAGTTGAAATTTACTGCTTATTTACAAGTCAACAATTTTCCATGGTGACTAGTTAGGGCATAAAACGTCATGAACGGTAGCGAATCCAGGAAAAACGGTGCACGGCCTAATAATTAGGCTATATGCCTAAAGTTACCGACAGGTTTGTAAACAACCGGGGGAAAGATGCCAAGGTATTGGCACTTAAAACCCGTTGGATATCAATATATGTGGCTATTTGGCAGAGTAGATCACCAGTTGTATTGTACTTATATGACCAATGCTTCCTCTGATAAGTTGTAAAGTTTCAAATCCTGAATAGTCGGAATTATGGCTGGCTTTTTCTCGACTTCTGTTTCCGCAAACAGAGGGGACCTTTCGCAATAGACGAATGGGTTCCTTTTATGTCCGGCCTAATGCCGTGGCCTGGACTAAGCTTATAGTGAGTATCGAGTTTGAAACTGCAACATGCGTGGCCCTGCCACGATAAATGCTAACCTTTGCTGTAAATTTGAGGGTTAAAGCAGTCTAAAAATGAGACGTTAGGGTTGTTGTAAGTTGGGCTTACTGCGGAGGCACAGCGAAAACAACCCTTAGTGAATCGCTTTTAGATGTTTTTTTAACCTCAAATTTACACAAAGTTTTAGATCTAACGTGGCCAGGGCCACGGCATGGTAAAAAAGCACGCAACAAAAGTAACCCTAAACTTTCTTACTTTGGATGTGTTTTAACCCTCAAAATTACACCAAAGCTTAGATTAACGTAGCCTGGACACGGCAGCGCTTTTTTCCTATAGGCCTTGCATGATCTTCCTTACGCAAAGATTGCTCACGTTTTAACCTATAGGCCTTGCGTGATGAAAAGCCACTGCGAAATTGGCGGGGAAGCTTTAAAATTGCTTACGGTAAACATTTTTACCTATTATAGGCCTTGTAAATCTTCAATTTCGCCTGTTAACCAAAAAATTTTGTTAGAATTCTGATAGGCTCTAGTTACAATCTTAAATTGCTTATAATTGATTTTGGGACGTTTTTCGCTCTGAAGGACGATTTGGTTCTCATTGCATCTAGGCCAGTTTCCCGCAGAAGGGGCAATGTTTCTAATTGCATCTCGGACGTCTTCCGGAAAATGACGCCATGCGTCTCATTGCATCTCGGCAGGTTTACCAGCAGCGATCAAAATTGGCGCAATGCGTCTCATCTGCCATCTGGGACGTCTTTCCGACAAAATTGACGCGATGTTCCTGTTTGCATTTGGGACGTCTCCGGGAAAATGACGCGATGTTCCTCGTTGCATCTGGGCCGTAACGACTGTACGCTACTTATTCCTGTACCGGAAAAACGTCCGAGATGCAATGAAACGCAAAATTTGTTTCTCATTGGCATCGGCTGTTAAAAATAAAAATAGAGGCATCTTGTTGCATCTGGGAAGAGTTCGGCAAAAACGACCCGGTCCGGGTTAGGGTTTAAAAGAGGACATGATATTACAGGAAGAAGTGCCTCCCAATTGTTCTCGAACCCCGGTTTTTTAGATATTTGGATGCTTACAAAGGTATTAGATCAAACCTGAAGTAGTGAATAAAAGCCCCGAATACGCCGTCTTTATGTAATAAGATTTGATAATTGACATGACGGAGTGTTAGTACAGATTTTCAGTTACAAAAAATAGGCCTACGCACAACAGTTCCGAGTTCGCAAAGCAATACGGAAAAAAATGAGCATTAAGTCAGCTGACTCCATTCATTTCAGAGCTTTTCAGCTAGCTACAGATGCGAATTACACGCTGTAAAAAGTAGTTACGAAGCCAAGAAGCAAATATGTTGGGATCACCAACCTGAGATGTCCGTATTTCGCCCGTTTGAGACTTTTAAACGCCTTAAATCATTAAAAAATACATCGCGGTCCCAGGACCGCGAGTGTCGTCTGCCGTCGCGGTTTGTGAATGGGGCCAAAGGTCACACGAGGTCACCAACATGTCACCCCACCCCACCCCCTCTTTTCCACCAAGTTACATCACCATAGCCCTAACAGAACTCATACGGCATGCAATATATTAAGGATTCACATTTTGACCGGCCAAAGGTCACATGTATGAGGTCACCAAGGTCACATGAGGTCACCAACATGTCACCCCACCCCACCCCTTCCTTTCCACCAAGTTCCACCAAGACAACACACACACACAGATGCACAGACATACGCCAGAGTAATCCCTATGTGCCTTCTGCAATTCTTGCAGACGACACAAAAATGACAGGAAAAGATCAATTCATATAAATAATTAATTTTTTCAGGATTCTTGACCACCAAACGCGGCGGAAATTTCATAATGCGGACGGGTGACGCTAAACCGGAAATCAAGTTTCAAGGGCCTAATGAATTACTCCATAAAGCACTGCCACTGAGTACACGGTACAAAAAACTACTACATTTTGAGCATTACCAAATTTTGACGCAACAACGGCGTCTGGCCATATTGCCCGCAACCCTATGTTGTAGACCCGGGGTAAATAACCTTAGGGTTGCGGTATTGAAACTAGAGGGTTATAATAATTAGTGATCACTGCTCACCTCGGGAATCTACGGCAACAAGGGCGAAGCCCGAGGTGAGCAAAGTTCTAATTGAAAAAACTTTGAGTTTAAATTTACTCACTATTTTGTATCCCTATATTGACATTGAACTTGTATGTACATTTTATTCTACAGCACAAGTAGCAAATGTCTCTATCTCCTTGTCTGGTGAAAAAAGTCTTCCCATGTACAACCGTATGACACTAGAAATTTCCGTCGACTGAGCTATGCTCGAAGTACGTACGTGGTAGCATCTGTGTAAGAGAGTAATTATAATTGTTTTGCACTGCAAGAGCCTAGAGGCAAATTTAGGGCACCGAGAGGCAAATT
>JAMKCH010030680.1:0-32239 GCA_023653785.1 Ophioderma brevispina | reverse complement strand
GAAGTAAGATAACACAAAAATTGTTTCTGTTGCATTTTTTAGACCAAAAAAATGGAAGGAAGTAAATATATAACGGCCAAAATAAAGGCAATGGCACTCAATGGCATTTAGATGTGGCTATTTTGGTTTAAAAGGAAATTCGATGTGCACTGCTTTTCATCGTATTGTACTGCATTCCGATCTACTGCATCGTTCTGCACTGGAATGCAATATGATGCAGTCTTGTGATGGTTTTACTGCATTAAAGGTGCAACGAGAGATTTTGAGGCACCCAAATATTGTGTCATAATAGTTTTTTCATATAGATCAGACATTCAATAAATTTCTTACTTTGTATTTAGCTACAGAAATGTCTTAAGAGAGAAAACAAATGATATTTCATTTCAATATAAAACATAGGCGGAATTTCGTATTTGCTCCTATACGAAATTGAAAATTTCACATTTTTGTACCAAAGAAACATTTCTCAGCATAATTTTTTCAGATGGGGATATTTTGATGGAAAGCTTTACACCAGGGCAAAAATCTTTCGATTCTTTTAGGGATACCTGATATGTGAAATCTCTCGTTGCACCTTTAAGTGCAGCAAGTGAGGGCATACTGCAATCAATTGCAGTAACGATTCTGGTACGCTGCATTGCAGTACAGCACTTGGTGTTAGCTATTGGTGTGAATAATATGTTTCTGTTAAAAGAAATTTACTGGTAGTTGATCACTTTTAAATCCCGGGTTTTAAATCCTCTTCAAATTGCCTTACAATCCTGTTTGTATAATGTTAAACTAACGAAAATAATGTAATGTTCACACAGTGGAAAAGGTATACTCATAATGGATGGTCTATTGTTTTAAAATGTTTCTAATTTTGGGGTTATTTTACATACACTGTCCAATTTTACGCGATGAAATTATAGTGTAGTGAAAAAAGTAAAGACTGCTGACCTGTTTGACAATATGTTCCACTGAAACCTGGTGCACACACGCAGATACCTGATCGGTCATCACAGATTCCTCCATTGAAGCATTTGGGACATTCGCCCTGACAATTCGCTCCCCATTTTCCATCTTCACAGGCTATGTGCAAATAATGAAAGTGAAGAAAGGCTATGACTTGGTCAAGAAATATGATTATCATGCTTGTAGACCAAATCTGTCATTCAAAATAGGCGATAAATAAAAAAAGATTTCTAGGTATACTATACCTTCTTTTAAATGTTATTTGGATTTACAGACAATCCTATTCGCCAGCATTTCCAATTATTCTGTTACTAAAGTTCGTTGAAAAGGGATCTCCGAAAAAAAAACTAGTTACTGAACGTTACTAAACCTGGACTCATATACTAGAGGGGTATAAGGTGTCTCCATTCACTTGTGTGTTAAATATTTACTTCATGTATGCCTCGGTTAAGTGTCTTCATAACTTTTGCTCAAACGCATTCTATAATTTATTTGATTCGGTATTCGCTCCCCCCGAAAATTGTTAATTATATTTCTTTTTGTAAATCAGGTCGAGGGCACACCTGACTGTGTTTTTTTGTGTGTGCTTCCTACCCCCAAGAGGTGTATTCAATCCCAGGTGACAGACTCCTGAAATTATATCATTTTTTGTATATTAATTAAATCATGTTAAATTTAATCATATAAATTATGTAAATTTTGATAACAGATGAAAAGGCTGATGATGATGTGTTGTGCAATAAGCATGACTTGTCTGATGACCTAGTCCTAAATGACTATATTGGTGATTCTCACGGTTGCTGAAGCCAATCTTCAAACTTCAGCTTAGTAAAACAATAAGAACTTAGCCCTTTTTGACACAGAGCACATTACGCTTTAAAATGAAACATGTGGAGCCTAAAAAGGCTTTTACCCATTCTTTTCTAATAAGCAGGCTAATTGTGTGTAGGTTTCAATTCAAAGGGTGTTATACACCCCACTCGTTGTTCATAGAACAAACCAAGCTTTTAACAGCAATACAACAGTATGCACAGGTATATTATACGATATTTTCTATACATCTCTATACCAAGAACTACAGTAGTCAATCGATTTTCAGAGCCTTGACCCAGCGTCCAAACACGAAATATACCGTGACCATGTATTTCTATAACAAAACGCATCAAAATTCGATCTATTAGAGTGTACTCTCCCATGCTCATCACGAGGTGGTATCCTCCCCCCCTAAACTAAAAAAAATACTGATGAGAACATGTCCAAGAAGATATTTCACGTCAGAGGACAATAGTAGCACAGTGTCTTATCTTCTCTTCTCCATTCTAAGAACTGGACAGAGGTTCTTTGTTTACTATAAGGAAGCAAGATTGCACACCCGTTGATGAAACATAAACGTTGTGATTTCTAATTCGCAACAAACAACTTCGAGCACGGATGTGGACTTCTTAAAACCTGTTTCCACACCGCGACTGAAAGATGGCGAAATGTTTTTCTTGTCTTCGCCATGTTTTGTGTATCATGGGAAATGTTGCTAAGGACAAGTTCTGTTGCAGTCATTCTTCTTTGGCATTTGACAAGAGATTTCATCGAGGTAGACCTCTCAATTCCCGGAGGTGGAGAACTTTCATAACATTGATTAGATTAAGCTTATGTTTTTTATACCATTATATGGGAGTTGCTAGCATTGTTATTTATTATAGGGTAATAAGGTTCAGGTCATCCTGGGTAACATTTTTCCAATTTGCCCCCTCCGATTTCTTTTAAAATGTCCCATTCTTCATAGCCCAAATACCCCAGGGAATAAATACTGGACAATTTCACAGTGGTCTGTATTGAGAACAACATGTAATATGGTCACATGCATATCCATCATTAATGCTTTACCATCAATGTACAACTATAAGCAAATGCAGAGCAAATACACATTTTTTGTTCTTTATATGATATGACCAGACAACCACTTGGGACTAGTTTCGAGCACTCCGAACGAAATACCACCCAAATGACATTGACCCTATGATCCTGAAACCTAATGACCCGAGATATGGCAAATTATATAACACATAAAAAATATTTATTATTGGGGATCTATATCACTACATAATATTTGAGACTAAGTTCCCAAAAAAATTAACAGGAAGGGACAAATTCCCATAAAAGCTACTAATTTTTATTTCCCCATCCACGGGAAATAGTTAATTTTTATGGGAACTTTTCTCCCTGCTTGGTTCTTGCATAAAAAAAAATCTAATCTTGCATCGCCCGTGCCTCACGGTGATTGATCAGCTGATCTCGACGAGACTTGGCAAGCTTTTCAAATGACAGAAATATTTTTATATGTTACATAAAACAAATATTGACTGCTCTATATTCGTGAAATGGTGCAAAATACCTTCCCTCGGTGACTGGAGACCGTGGGCCTACTATTTTCCCTCGACCTTCTGTCTCGGGGAAAATAGTAGGCCCACAGTCTCCAGTCACATCGGGTAGTTATTTTGCACCCTTTCCCTCATGAGCAGTCAATATTATACCCTATATTTCAAAACAATTAGACCTGTTTTACTTTTACATGTTCCCCATTGTTAATTTTTTTTCTAGACTTTTGACACATTCTGTGACAATTCAGAGACAAATGATAACACAAAGATTATTTCTGTTGCAATTTATTTAAGGTCAAAAGTTGTTTTAGTTTTACAATATTCTGTTCTTCCCAGCACCGCCTGTGCAAGCTACATAGTATATTCATTGTCATCTGTGCCTTGGCTTTGTTAGCTTATTCTAATGCCTGGTGCATC
This sequence comes from Ophioderma brevispina, assembly GCA_023653785.1. Classification (NCBI taxonomy): domain Eukaryota; kingdom Metazoa; phylum Echinodermata; class Ophiuroidea; order Amphilepidida; family Ophiodermatidae; genus Ophioderma; species Ophioderma brevispina. The sequence continues at coordinate 28,493 of JAMKCH010030680.1, read as the reverse complement.
ATGTAAATATTCTATATGATCATTCTACATACATAGATGGATTTAAGCATTCCTAACACACAGAACACATCATGCGGTCATAGACGGGGAATGCTCAGAATGGGTGGATGTGGAGTCGAGTGTGCCACAGGCCACAGTAACTGGGCCTTTAAAATTCCTTTTGTTCAGAAATGATCTCCCTGATAATATTACCACCAATGTCCGTTTGTTTGCTGACGACTGCATTCTGTACACAGCTATTGCTGGACCTGAGGATGCTAGCAAACTACAGAAAGATTTGGATACACTTACGGCCTGACAAACAAAGTGGAAAATGGAGTTTAATCCACAAAAATGCTATGTCATGCATGTCACTCATGCTAGAACACCACACCAATACACATACACCCTTAACAATACTATCCTAGATGAAACTCAATCAAACACATATCTTAGGATTGATATCACAAAGGACTTATCCTGGAACTCACACATAGAAAGAATTACAAGCAAAGCTAACAAGACCCTGGTTTCCCGAGAAGGGACTTGTACTCATGTACAAAACAAATAAAGGAAATGGCATATAAAACACTGGTTCTCCCAATCCTAGTGTACTGTTCCCCTGTATGGGACCCACACACAAAAGTGCTAATTAATCAACTTGAAGCGGTCCAAAACAGGGCTGCACGGTTTGTCACAGGGGAACACCGCAGGAAATCTAGCGTTATAGACCGTATTCAATAGCCAGCCATGTTGGTGGACAAGATAGACGCATTCCAGTACTACAATACATTCACCTGTCAATGATCCCTATGCAATCGCTAAACCTGGATCGATTGACAGCTTAATGTATTGTAGTCCTGGAATGTATGCATCTTGTCCACCAACATGTCTGGTGGCTGACGTCATATTGAATACGGTCTATAGCTCTCAAGAAAGAACTAGATTGGCATGAACTACACACTCGGAGAAATGTGGACCGTCTTGTTATCTTCCATCGAGCGGTTGCGGGTTACCTCGCCATACCAGTGCAAAACGTCCTGCCCCCGGTCGAACGGAATTTAAGACACACCTCAGTCTCATCAAACAGCTTTATTCCGCTAGCAACAAACAAGAATTGTTACAAATTTGCAATTATAGCTCGAACAATTATTGGCTGGAACTCTCTACCCGCGACCACAAACTGTGTACACCCTCTATGCAGCTTGGGTAGGTGGTTCATATGAGAGCATTTGGCTGAAATCGGCGCAAGGGTTTGGCACTGGTAGCATTTCGAAGAAACAGGTCTTGCGAAAAGAAAAAGAAGAATCGCTCCGTTGCAAACGGCATGATCTTGTATTTGAGCTGAAGAAAACAGACAGAACTCATACCCTTACTCGTGAATGCCTGTATTGGGTGAATGCCTAATGTAACAATGTTCAGAATGTCATTTTCACAATTTCATTTTAATTAAAGGTTTTTCGCATAAAAATGTACTTACTCCGCACAAGAAGTTGAAAAATAGCATGTGTTCCAGCACCACGTTTTCCTCTTTATGACATTCATAGACACCTGCATTGTTTACAGTAACGCTGTTTATTGTGATTTCTTTAGCATTATTCCATGCATTATTGATGTTACCGCCATTATGTCTCCATCGAAGTTCGCTTGTAGAAGTGTCCATAACAAAACGCACAGATTCTCCTTTACTTACTGTTTGTGAAACTTGCTGAGGATTAATGCCACCTGAATAAAATATCGTAGTTCTAGTCAATCAGTCGATCAAAACGTTCTTTCCTTAATAAATAAAAAACATAACAATGGTACGGGGGTTGATACGAAAGGCCAGGACACCAGGAATAGCCAAGGCCTGGTAGTCTAGCAGATTACATGGGTTCCCATATTTTCACCCACTTAAAATTTAATTGAAATCGAATATTGTCGCAAGGGGTCCGTTAGCATAGCTGTGCTAAAATCACGTTAGAATTTAGTTGTAAGGGGTACATGCAAAGCGTCTTTTGTTTTCATTTTAAGATATCACACTTAACCTACAACAAAACACTTTAACCCGTCAGAAAGCCAGATGATATGATCCGGTTTACATCAACGTGAAATCAAATCACCCACCGAAGATCTTCCGAGAATTGTCAAACTCAATTAAAGCCACTATCAGCGATTTCTTCAAAATGTAAACAAATTGCGTCCTCTATATTTCATCAAAGTCTAGTTATTTACACTGTTGTATTTTAGAAATTGTTGTGGTAAAGACCCCTGAAAGTGGCTAAGTGTAAAATCAAGTGGGAAAATATTGAAAAGGCTGCACTTGGCCATGGGATCAAAGGAAAAATTGATCATTTGATTACATACTTCGCAGAAGTAAACCATTTTTTCACTATAAATAATAATAAATTTTATAATTTATTGGTTATGGCAATTGTAAAGGTTGCGCATTTTCATGAAAATAAATAAAATGCCATCTCAATTTCTTTTCTGAATATCAGTGATCAAGGGACATACACTATGCTACATTGACTCAAGCAAATAATGGCATTATTGACAAGTAAATCCACCTGGTATTCAGCGAACAAAGCACTTCAGATTCCCCTTCCTTTAGTTGGAACTGCAGAGACTTTGTTACTGTCCATCCAGTTGAATAGATGTCAGGCGTTATAGACTGATTATCCCCGCCCAGTTTATGGTAGACGTTTCACATAGAAGTCTCAAGTACGCAAATGAAGTATTACCTTTGATTCCGTCATGCACTGTATGATGTTGTGCAGGACGGAATAAATGGCAACTCTTTTGTATACTCGGAACGTCTATATGAAAGGTCTACCCAGTTTGGATTGAGCTGGCCCCGTTCGCGATAAAAATAAATTTATGAGGTTCTACTGAGTTCAATAATTTTGTACTGTATATTTCCCATATGTATTGAAACAAGAACCTAATGTGAACAACTAACGGTGGGATTTGCTTGTAACCTGTGACTAACTTTTTGTACAGACCCAGATCTCTACCTTATTGCGGACCTCATTTCGTTTCAATACCACCTGAAAATTTAGAAAAATACAAAAGAATGTGGTCAGCGACCTACTCTTAAAACACGGTAAATTGAAAAGAATGGGGTTTCGCGGCAAGTTACTGTAAGTTCAGCTTTGTTTCTTTGGTTTCTGCCTAAATATTTGGTCACAGTCGCCAAACAACTTTCTTTCATGACCTTTTTTTCATCTTCATTTTTCCGGAAAAATGATAAATTATGGCCAAAGTTAATTGAACGCACAGTAAGAAGCCTAAATTTTATTTATCGTGAAAGAGTATGATATCTTTGCTTTTCTCATGAAAAAATAGCTCGATCTTAAATCTGGTTATGAGCAATAAATCCTTTTATCTGGAATACAGAGCCATTGTTTAATTTACCTTACCCTACATTGAAAAGAATTTGTTGTGGTTTTTATCCTCTGCATAACCGAGCTCGGATTACTTGGATATCACATTTGTGCTATTATTTGCTCGAGTTCAATGCTGCATGATGTCCATCTACTGGTCCTGTATTTATGAAAAGAAATTGTGAAGACGATTTTATTGCATTTTTCATCATCAATGTGCAACTTTTTTTCACTTGGCATTCCCCAGAGTATTGAAAGGTAAAATTAGACAATATTAACTGCCAGAAATCGTTACTTCGCCGATTTCGTAACCTGTCCTTATCACGCATCTTTCTCTCTTTGATCCCATGGAGTACACGATATAATCCTTCTACAAAGCGCTGTAATTAATGTTTCTCAGAGCATGGGCCGCCGGAGAAATTGCTTGTCCCAGGGGGAACCTTTGAGTTACGGGCCCCCTTTACCAACTTCGTTTCCAGAACCCCCGACCCCGGGGGGGGGGATTTTAAGTTTACAGTGGCTTGCCAATCGTCCAGGAAGCGGCCGCGGGGTGTGGGATCTATAATGATGGTGTTTTCTGTTTGAATTTTCATATTGTGTTTTATGGAGACTCTCTCGCTCCCTCTCCCATGTGTTTCACTTCCAAAACACATTTTCTCATGAAAATTGCTAGAAAAAATTTGAAATTGTTTTAAGAGTAGTCCACTTTATAAGTAATAAGGCCTAGGTATCATTGTCGCACGTGGGAAATGGGCGCCTGTAATCCGCCACTGCTCCTCTCTTTCTCTCTCTCTCTATCTCGCTCTCTCTCCTTCACTTCTTCCCTCCTTCCTTCATTTGCCTCTCCTTCTCCTGACTGTTTATCACAACCAAAGGCTGAACTTTTATTTTTTTTTACGGGCCCTTACACAGAACACTAAGAAATCATCACATCAACCGCTTTTTTTGTTCCTTATTTTTCACCCGAAGCCAAAAAAAAGCCCTAAAGGAACCTTAATAAGTCTCCAGGCGAACCTTCAAAATTAAATAGGCCTATGATGTTTTCATTTTGTATGTGTTACACACATAATTTTTGACAGGTAAGCAACACGAAAGGCAATGATAACCCTTTGGTTCTTCTAACACAATTTTTGTGTCCGCCACAAAATAATTTCTTTCTGTTATACCAAGAACCTCTGCAAGTTTGCTCTATTGACATGGATTTAGGTTCCTAAGTGAATGTTTCTACAACGACCATTTTCGTGGCTACAGGACCTTTTTTGGTTCTATAACAAACTCCCGCGAAGATCGTTAGGTTCTTTATAGAACCAAAAAGTTTCTGTACCAGAAAACTGGTTTCTTTGTATACCTACACTCTTGGACCCCTAACTGTATTTTAAACTAATAAAGCACCCTTCAGAGTCTTGTATAGAAATAGAAAGAAATTATTTTTATTTGGCCACGAAAATATTTTTAGAACCAAAGGGTTATCACTGCCTTTCCACATTGCTTCCGAACGTTCAAAATATATGTTGGGCAATACAAAAGAACAGTCCTAGTCCTATTTAAGGTTCTTCGTAGAACTTTTAAGGTTTGTCTTTATATAACCTTTAGCATGCTTAGGTAACTAAATACAGAACAAAACAGGGTTCTAGGATCATAGAACCTTTTATTTCAAAGAGTGTAGGACCCCGGGCCCCCTAGGTCCCCGGGCCCGGGGTCAATTACCCCCTTTGACCCCCCTCTCTGCGGTTAACTGTTGCAGAGAAGTACCGCATCTTGACATCGCCTTAGAATGTATACCCTCAACAGAATCTCAGAGCACGTTGTCTAAGTGTAGACATAACCCATTACAAATTTCCCCTTCTCCTCTCGACCGTCAGCAAGCGGTTTGCTAACCAACCAATATGGTCATCTTGAACTTTATCTCAATCATCCGTGTAATCGTAGGCCTATATTTTTATAGTTTGTAATTTGTATCTAGCGTGTTGTTTTTTTTCCCGGTCATATTTTTCGTTGCTCAGTTGTTCGCGCGTTTTCCATCTGGCGTATCCGCGTCCGGTTTTTAAAACTCGACCGTGTTGGTGCATCGTTCTCAAGCTGTTCAACCCACTTGTTTCAAACCATGCAAAAAACCAAAATAATAGTTATGTAGTATATGTATTCTGATGATTGCGAACACGTAATGGTCCGCATGGAACGTTTAAAACCCACCTGATAAAATATCCCCTTTTGCTCTCTCTCTCTCTCCTCTCTCTCTCTCTAATATAATATATATATCTATTTAACTATATATATCTATATATAATATATATATATGATCTATATATATATATTATATTATTATATATAATATATATCATTAAGAATAAAGCCCCCCCACAATAGAACCTTACTGTAATTACGCGAATGTCAGACATCTTTAATTCTTTTTCGCCTCAATTTTGAGAAACAGTGATGAATACCATGTTTGTTTTCTTATTATAGCTCAACAAAAGTAAACAAGGATCAGTTTTTAATATCCTTAGAATAAACTTAGGGTAAATTCCTCATGTTTTTGGGTGTTTGTGGCCCCATTGTTTAATTTCCGCAATCATTTTTTAAATTTCAGTTCGTCAAAAGAGCCAAGACCTATGTGTTTTCATTAAAAATGGGATAATGAGAGTTGTGTAAATTTCACATCCGGAAAATACTCTTTTGGGCCATTTAGTTAAGAAGTGGGATTGTGGTCGCCATGTTGTTTTAAGTCAAAAATAGGGGTAGCCCAAAAGCTTTTTTTTGAAGAATTATAATTTTTACGATCGTATTACTTCATTAGAAGCCATTATTGTAGTTGTTATCGTTTCATTAATACCACCCTTTTTCAGCACACAACATTTAAAAGCACCAATTCCTGGTTGCCAACAACTGTTGCATATCGAGTACCTACGGTCGTCCCAAGGTGAGCGCTTTCACCTCGAATCATCACTCGGCAACCCTGATCCTGTGCCTGGTATCGACGCTCGTTCGAATGACACAGATGCATCTGTATCATCACCACTTTTGTAGCCACCAATAAACATATCATCGTCCCCATTTATGCTTTCTTGGATTCTGACTGTAACACGTGAAGTCCAGGAAACCATGAGTACCTGAATCCAATAAAGATATCGGTGATCATGTTTCATAAGTAAACATCCAACATTTGTACATAGATGCTTTAAAGACAGGAAACATCGTTTTCCTACGTACAGCAAAATTGCCTTGCATTTTTTTTTAAATTGTTAAACTTAGCATATAACTCCGTAATGCAGTTGCAGAATACACCAAGATGCATTTCCTGACTTGGCCCTATAACCGCTGTGTTGGAATTTCGTATTTTACCCCAGAAATAAGACTCTTCCATTTGTTCAAAGTATGGACGTTGCAGGTAAAGTTATAAAGAATGGTCCTGCGTGTAATCCAGGTGACCAAATATATTGCAATTCATAATTTTAACGGTACCATTGTTTGGAGTGGCTTATTCAATTTACATTTTTCTCAATCGCGTCTCCAGTGCCATTTACTCAAAAGACCGCGCCATTTTTCATGATTTTGCTGCAATAGCTCGACTTGTGAGCAACATACACATTTTATAAGTTTATAAACCCTGGTAGCTCTACTATGTAGGAAACCTGCGACTTTTCTGAGAATGGATGTTAGAGATATAACAAAAATTTCGTTTTATGTTTCATATATACGCGAAACCATTTTTAATTGCTGTTAAGGCTGAATCAGAAGCTTTCAGGATGAGGACGACTGAAATTTTCCAAAATCGTGTGTTGTATGCACATTAAATGCATGTCATATACAAATCATTGTGTGAAATAACTAAGCTCAAATCGAAGTCCGTCATAAAAGAAAAACACAACCTTTGTTATAAAATCCGGATCCGGGCATTTGTGTTAGACAGTTATACTGTGCATAAATGTTTAATGCTGAAACGGAAAAATTCCTCGATTCATCTCTAAATTTGGAATTGAACATTCTTGGTGACTATCATTTAGTTCTAGATGAATTAATTTTTAAGTTCTACTCAAAATAATTATATTCGAAATCTCTGAGTCAGTCTTTAAACGTGAAACCAAAAAAGCACATTATTCAAGCAAAACTCCGATGAGCTTGCCAAATGGCCTGCATTTTATAGTAGTCCAAGGTTATATAATTATTGTAATGAATACTAGAAAAATCAGATCCTATTCATGACCACTGAGGGTCAATATGTAGATTTCTCGTGTAAACACGGACATCAACGTCCCTTTTAAAATACATGTATGTAGTTATTGGGCTATTTCATTGTAAGGTTGCAATTGCCAACGAATTTATTTTTATTTTGGTTTAATTTGTAGGTACATGGAGGGTGAATATAAGATGTGACAAAATAAACATCTGATTTCAAGTGTAACAAAACACGGTGTGCATAAAGGTCATACAAGAATCTTTTACAATTCACTTTTGGTTTGTATGTTTAGTGCTTCTTTATCTCATGAAATATTCAGGATATCTAAACTTACCAAAAAATATAAAGATCTTCTCAATTTTAATGCATTGTACAAAAAGTGTATATTTTTATGGAAAACCCATTAAATGAGATGAGAGTATAATACTGAGCGCCAACGGGGGAAAGCGCTATCGTCTCGCTGATAAATTGATACCCTGGCATATGTTTGGTGGAGAAGTGAAGAGTAGGAAATCACTAATTTCGAGCAAACAAAGAAGTAAACGAGCTTGACAGAAATAAACTATTACTAACAAAAACGAGGGATGTGCCTGTACAGAAGTTTGGAAGGGTTGAAAACTTGAAAAGGTTAAAATATATACATGCAATGTACCCATATGCACCCTGTGCTGCAGTTGCAGCCATGATTGAATGGGAATATCTCTTTTATCTCACTTAGATATCAAATTATCCTCATTATCTAAGTAATGTTACTGTTTTGATGTTAAAGATAATTATGGTAAAATGTGTAATTCCTACCTGTGATACTCTGAAGAATCACCAATCCAATAAGAGCCCGAGCAGCCATGTTGTCAAACGAGTACACTTTGTATATATACAGTTTATTTTACAATGTGTACCTATACTTTTTGTCAAATCAAGGTCATTATTTTACGATCAGATACCATTTGTGTAAATGAAAGGGACAGCCCCGTCAACCCCTGTATAGAATGAGTTTAATCATGTGGAGAACGCTAAATAGTGAAAGTAACAATACGTCCAATAAGGAAGTAGCATTTCTACGGAATCAGTAGTGTTTGAGACAACATATACACACGTACGTTAAGGCCACGTTGACAGTCACCTGTTTATGGTTTATTTCCTTAAAAGGGGACTTATACCCATTCAAAAAAATCTTTGTTTTTCATGAATTCTCCAAAGGAACATGATAAAAATTAATTGCATTAAAATTTGAAACCAAAAACAAAATGTATTTTGGATACCGCGTGCACTGTTGCCATGGCAACAGTGGCCATCTTGGATTTTAATGCATTTACAAAAACAAGATTTTAGACAACCTAAATGATATATTGTTGTCCTTCTACCTCTAACATAAAGCTAATCGTATAATCTATGTCAGTACAGAGCCCCTTGTACATTTTTGACATCGATGTATGATTTTTTACCCCTGCAACTGTTTTTGGCGGGAAAACGTTAATTTTGTAAACAAATCATAGAATATCTTAAAACTAATGCACAATTTTGCAAAAAGGGCTCTGTACAGACGTAGATAATGACAAAATACACCTTACTGACAGTTTTGGAGTCAATCGGTTGTACAGGTCCAGAGAAAAATGGTTTTGTGTGCTAAAAATACCCATTTTGCGTAAAACGCGTTTTAAGTCTAGAATCGCCGATTTACCTTATTATAAACACTTTATAGTTGTAAATTTGGTTCAATTTATAAAAAAAAATAGAAGACTGAATTTATAAACCATTTTAACTGTTAAAATACTGTTAGCGCCACTAATTTACATTGTTTTTAATTTTATTTGTTTGTTTAATATCGCTGGTTGAAAAACAATAAAATACATAAGAATTATAGAGTATACATTTGAATAGGAAAATTCATTTTTACCAAATTTTTACGGTATCTGTTTGGCTTTGATCGACCATAACTATTGATCGGATTGTCCATAGACCAAAATGAGTGAAATGTTGTAATGGCATTGCGAGTATGATAGTTTTGAATTCATATATTACAAGGGTAGTATGTTATTGTTTTACCACCAATATCTTCCATTATGTATCTGTCCCGTGTGCCTTGGACCATTTGTACTCTACACACACACTCCCAGTTGCAGCTAAAGAGAGTGCTGTGTGGTTTGCTAGTCTCATTCACAGCAATGCAATGTTCACAAAATGGTTCAAAATAGTACTAATAATTGTGATAAGCTTAAACTGTTGCACCTTCGTTCTTCGTTGATTTACTCCAAAAAGTAATCATGACTGAATACTTGTCCATGGAGACGGGCATAAACAAACATAATGTGCAGTTGTGCAGGTGCCAAGAAGAAAAAAGTGCGAGTAAAAAGTTAAAGTGCGAGTAAAAAAACTGTTGATTCAACCTAAATTCAACTAACAACCAACCAATGATAAGTGGTCTTATACTTCTCCCTGGACCCAAGGTTTAAATATGACCATTGTTCTATCTCGTGGGGCAAGGTTAAACAATATTGTAGAGTATGTAATCTTGTTATGGGTTACTGAATGTGATGAACTACATGATTTGGAGTATATCACTTGAAGTCCTTGTCGCGTAAAAAAAATGAATTTATTTTACAAAGACCAAAAAATTAAAGCTCGGATTCAAGTGGTATATTTTTTGCAGAATTCACATCATAATCGTTAAAACTATGTATTCTATTACACTAAGTAGCCATTTGCTATTTGTATTACGTATGAAGATGACATTTTCAGCTTATTAATGAAAATTAATATTTTAATTAATTTGTGAATTAATGCACCCGCGCTTGGGGTTGTTCGGGACTTCGCCTGCCTGGGGTCCACCATCAGTGGCGGTCTGTCTCTCGGTGCGGAAGTCGGCAAGCGCGTTGGTAAAGCTGCAGCTGCTCTTGCCCGGCTTGCAGCGCGTGTGTGGGGGAATCCGGGGCTGTCCATTGAGACGGAGGCGGTTTGCGACGCCTGCGTCGTCGGCACATTGCTGTGTGGTGGTGAGACATGGACTGCATGCTCTGGGCATGAGAAGAAGCTCGGCGGCTTCCGTCTGCGCTGTGTTGGACGCATTCTGGGTGTCGCTTGGGGGGACGTGGTGCCGGATTCAGAGCTCCTGGCTCGGGTTGGACTCCCCGCCATCTGTGCATTTCTTGGGCAACGCAGACTCCGATGGCTGGGCCGTGTCCGTCGGGTGGGGGTGGCCGTCTGCCGAGGGATGTCATGTATGCTGAGCTTGCATCTGGCGGGAGGGGGGTTGGTCGACCCATGCTCCGCTACGGGGATGTTTGTAGGCGTGGTGTGTGTGCCCTGGGCATCGACATTGGGTGCTGGGAGAGACTTGCTGACAGTCGTCGCCTTTGGCGGAGAGCAGTGGGACAGCACCTTGAGCTTGGAGAGCAACAGATCATCAGCCAGTTTGGGAGGCGGCGAGCTGGGAGAGGGCTGCACAGATCCTTGGATAGTCAAGCTGTGACGTCCCATATGTGTGGCGCCTGTGGTGGGGGCTGCCGCTCTGGGGTTGGCCTCTTCAGCCACATACGTCGCTGTTCACCTAACCTGTGACTCAATGTGGGCGCTTTATCCATAGTCGCTTGCGACTGACGGAGGCCATGATGCATTATAAAGAAGCAAAAAACAGGCTTTCATGCGATTATGACTTTCAAATATGTTTTTATAAATTGAAAATTAAAAGAAGTAACCCTTTAGGTTAGTGTGTAAAAAGACTTGCTAAATAGCAATGACTCCTGGTCATGTATGAATTTTATTTAAGTTAAAGCAATTGAGAGAATGTGAAAACAATAGTCATCATCATCTATCATCACCAAGACACTTAGTAACTGACTACTGAAGTATGGACATTGGAAGATTCATAGCAGTATAGATCATCAATCACTCTCTAAGGCCAAGAAAAATAAATTGTTTGATTGCCCTTTCACCTCCAAAAAAATTGGGTCGGTAGGTCGCTTGATTTTTTTTTATTTTATTTTTTTTTTTTTTTTAGGAAGATGAATATTTTTAGTAAGATATGCAAAGCCTGTTCTTGTACACGTATGTCTGTACTGTAGCTTAAATCGTGAATGGCGCGAAATGTTTCATTCTCTGCAACATTGTGCCATGGGCCAATACGTACAGATTTCACTTATGGACAATGCAGAATCAACAAACAGATCTTTAAATGTCTGCGAAATGTTATAGAATATAAGTTCCCTTGACAGCAGTATATACGAAACAGCGTACACGCCGCCATGTTGTTGTTTTGAAACTGTACCGACCAGTTGATACACGAATTTCAGCGAAATGAAGTAAACTCAATACCAAATTTTTCTTCATATTCTCTATTTATAACATAAACAAGATTCTAACTTACTTTCGATGTAATATGTATACTTTGTCATATTTTAACCCGCTTGTTTTTCATTGATATGTGCACGAACCGTCCATTGAAACCATTTGGCTATTTATAGACTTAGAGCAATCGGACGATCGCCCATTTGAGTGACTACGACGAATTCGGCGATATTCCCCGTAGAAATCATACACACCATGTTGGTTAAAACTTTTTAACTTTCGACAGCCATGGTGTTACTGCCTGATTTGTATTATCATCATCAATATTACAAAGGCTGTTAGAATCATAAAGACACAGAGGACAACACACAAACACATCCACACGGAAACAAAATCACCCACGGACACACAAATCAACAGGAAAAGAACAAAACAATTACAAGGTGCGGCAAATATTAATCATAGATGGATCATGTAGCACAAACACCATGAGACATAATGCCCGTACTACATCACCGCAGCACAAACATCATGAGACATGATGGAACACAGATGCATGTGAATTCAATGTCATAATGATGATAACAGTGAAAACTCACTTTTATGACAAAGGCAAACAAATCTAGAAGTCAAATCTCCTTTTTTTAAAATGGGCCGAAAGTTTACCATTTTTCTTCGCAATAAAGTATTCAGTTTCCCTGTTTCCCTTAACAAATATTTAAAACTAATAAAACTGGGCATCTTCTTTTGAAATTTACAAAGAAAAATGAAAAACTTCAAACACAAAAATAAGTATGTAAGGAATTTGTCGTTATAAATGCCAAAAATCTTATCAAAATTGGAGATAGAAAAATCAATGTTATGCTTATCTTTAATGACCATAACTAGCTCATCCCAGAGAGGCTTAACAAATTTGCAGTCACAAAAGACATGAATGATGGACTCAGTAAATTGCTTACAAAAATCACAGTTAGGAGAGTCTCTGCGATTAATATTAAATAAAAAATCATTAAAAGCAATTGCCTTGTGAGGGTTGGTCGCACCCCATGCTCCGCTACCACGGGGGATGTTGTATGCGTGGTTTGTGGGTGGCCTGGCACGACTATGGGTGCTGGGAGGAGACTTGCCGACAGTAGTCGCCTTGGCGGGAGAGCAAGTGGGACAGCCACCTTGAGCTGGAGAGCAACAGATCACAGCCAGTTTGGGAGGCGGCGAGCTGGAGAGGGCTGCACAGATCCTTGGAGTCAAGCTGTGGAGTCCCATAGTGTGGCGCGGTGGTGGGGCTGCCGCTCTGGGGTTGGCCTCTTCAGCCAACATACGTCGCTGTTCACCTAACATGTGACTCATTTGGGCCTTTCTCCTAGGTCCTTGCGACTGCGGCGGCCATTGATGGCCTTAAACGCCGCACCCCCACCGGCTCCTGCGCTTATGCTTTCTCCAAATATGTTTTTCTCAATTGCCCATTAAACGACGTCCCCTAGGTTACGTGTTGTAAACAGGGCTGCTACAATAGCCATGCGCCCTGGTCATGTCTGCATTTTCTTCAGTCCCGCCCCAATTGCGGCGAATGTGCCCCCAATTAGTCTCATCATCTATCATCCCCAGCCCTAGTCACGCTCCGCCGTATGGACATTGGCCGCTTCTCGCCGTATCGCTCAAACACTCTCCAGGCCACGCCCCATCCATGTTTGATGCCTTTCCCCCCCCCCCAATGGGCGGTAGGTCTTTGCTTTTTTTATTCTTTTTTAGGGGCAGCTGCCCTTTCGTCCGATCTGCCGCCTGTTCTTGACACGATGTCTGTATGTCGCTGATTAACTCGTGATGCCTGGCGCGACCAGTTCTCTCTGCCCCATGGCCATGGGCCAATCCGTCCCGCTTCACATGGACCAACTGCCCGCACACCCCCCACCGCTCTTCAATGTTTGCCGACCCCAAGAATAGAATATAAGTTCCCTGAAGCCAGAATACGGACACAGTACACGCCGCAAGTGTAGTGTGTTTGAACTGATGTCGACCAGTTGATACACGAATTCAGCGAAAGGGAAAGTAAACCGCAATTACCAAATTTGAGTTAAATATTAATATAACATAAACCCCTAAGATGGGCTAACTAATTTCGATGAATAGTATACTTTGTATCTTTTAAAGCGCTTTTCCAGCTAGGCACGAACCGTCCATTGAAACCATTTGGCTATTATCGACTTTTGTTAGTAGCAATTGGACCGCTTCGCCCCACATTGAGTGACTACGAGAATTCGGCGCTATTGCCTAGCAATTAGCCCGTGTGTACTGTGTAATTAGCTGCCGCGGTAGTCATGGTGTAGCTGCTATAGTTTTACCATGTGAGTAAGGCAAAGAAAGGCGTGTCCGTTGTAAAGTAGGGATAAAGGGTAGGCCTATGTAATTATGGCACATAAGGTGCCGATATTGGCTTTGAAAAGTAACAAGGATCATGGTAAGGGTTCGATCTTAAAGGCAAGAATATAGATCTAAGGCAACATATCATGGCGGGACACTACCCTGCAAGGGCGAATGTACCTAAGCGTCATGAAAATCGATAGAATATGTGGATAACCAAGAATGTTCTAATTCTGACATTTTAAACTTAACTGCATAAGGGGTTTGCACTGCCGTAGTGATAACGGGGGGGGGGGGGGGGGGGGGGGGGGGTGGGGGGGTCCTAGGGACCCCCTAAATAAAATCCACTTTCCTAAAGATTTTTTAGATGAAATCCACCCACGTGAGAAGGATTCCAAGACCTCAACAATCCAAGAAATAAAAACTGCAGAACGTTGGTTCAGAGGACAATAGGGCCACAACATATTTTAATGTTGCGTCAAAACGTGCGAAAAAGACACTTAATTTGGTTCTGCATTTCTACAGCAGCTTCACCATGACTGGTGTTGATTGGCTTTAATTGATGAGATGAACTCATTAAATATTGACACAAACATAAGTCTCATGCCATTAATTTTGTAGGCGGGAATGTAGAATTTACCAGAGGTTCCTACAGTAAACCGCTACATGAGGTATATAAAAGATTAAGGCTCCCATTGGCCTACTATACGTTGCAAGATTTTTTTAATTAATTATTCTACTGTGTTTAGTCACTGGTCTGGCAATTATGCAAAGCAGAATCACCAGTAACTCTAATAAGAGTTTCATTTTACGTCATGGGCTATTCCGTTTAGTGCTGGGGGGGGGGGGCCCCTCTAGAGGACCCCATGCTAATTAACACAAAAACGACGGATGGATTTGAATTGTTTTTTGCACCAAATGAAGGGCAACTTAACAGTTAGACGATACAAAAAATATAAACAAATATATGGCAGCGTTAAAAAATCACCGGCTGAAAAACTGAAGTTGGGTACCTAGGACCCCCCTATGCAGTTAACCACGAGGTTGTGACCTGGGGGTACATTGATGCGGTCACCAAACAGGGGGACTCTTTAACAGGCCATTTATCTAAGTGTCAGGGAAATCGTACACATTTGTGGCACAAGCAATTTATAATTTTGTCACTGAAGGTACACATGAGCGACACCAAAGGTCAAATGAGTGTCACAAAGTGTCAAATGAGGTCACCAAAAATGTGGGAACATACCCAAGGGCGAATGACTAAGTTCATGAAAATCGGTCGAATATGTGGATACACCAAGCAAGTTTATAATTTCTGACCATTTAGGTCACACAAGGGTGTGACTGGATCACATGAGGTCTGACCAACATGTGGGATTCTTAAGGGCCATTTATCTATGTCAAAGAAAAGATCAAATTGGTGGATACACCAAGCAAGTGTTTTATAATCTGACCAATTCAGGTCACATGAGGTCACAAAGGGTCAAATGAGGTCACCCCACCCCAAGAGTCACAAATGAGGTCACAAAGGTTAGGTTTTTAAATGAGGCATCCAACAGTGTGGGACACTACCCAAGGGCATGGTAACTAAGGGTCATGAAAATCGATCAAATATGTGGATACCAAGCAATTTTATAATCGCCATTCAGGTCACATAAGGTCACCAAAACAAAATGTGGATACACAACCCAAGGGCAAGTATCCAGGGCATGAAAATCGATCGACACTATGGGAACACCAAGCAATGTATAACTCGACCAATTAAGGTCACATAGTTCACAAGGTAAAGTAGTCACCAACATGTGGGGCACTCCCAAGGGGAAATGTATTAAGTGTCATTGAAAATCGATCGCCAATCTCGCATTCACCAAGAGCTAGTATAATTTTGGGGGGGGACCATTCTAGGGTCACATGCGGGTCACAAAGTCTCACATGAGTCATTCAGCATGTGGGGACAGTACCCCGGGCCATGTTGGAAGAAGTTGTAAGAAAATCGATCAACATATTGGGATACACCAAGCAATTTGATAAATATGACCATTTTAAGGTTCACTGAGGCAAACGTCAAATGGCGGGTCACCAACATCATACATTTCATTTGCACCATTATACAAGTTTCATTTTTTTATTTAGGGATTAAATTGAATAACTAACAATACTTGGCGTTTGGTTGGTTCTAAAGGTCTCAGGGGAGGTCAATGGGGTATCATTCGTGAATTGTAAGAATGTTGGTAAACCAACTATGAAAAGAACACACACAATTAATGGATTTCAGGTTAGAGGAATAACGGTCATTCACTGAAAAACCACTTCCTGGTGAGGATTTTAACTTGAAATTTTAACACAAATTTAGAAGCTGCCGGAACATCTTCTTATGAATTTGTTTGTTTTTTTTTGTCTTTTTTTGACCCCCCAACACCTACAAAAAACCATGGAGTTTCCACCTTTTTGAGCCGCTTTTGAACAACCTACCATTTTCCAAAATTCCCATTTCAACATCCGTGTTGTGCACCTTTTTCTCGCCCCCCTTTTCCAACATTGCTCACTTGGCGTTACCTCCCTATGACAACCCACAAAAACATTGACTTTCAACTTTTGGGAACTCTTGCCCAAAACGTACCTTCCCCAATTTTCCCCACTGACTAACTGGTGTGGAAAATTTTTTTCGTCGCAAACATTTTGGCAAAAAGCGACACATTGCTATTTTCTGTTATCTTTAAAGCAAGATTTCAGGTTAATTCCGTGTGCGAAGATGGACACCCAACTTGCTTAGATCCAGAGATATTGCTTGGGGCACACACACACACACACGACGCCAGGGATTTCATATAGTCCCCCGTTGCAACTAAAGTGGCGGGGGACCAAACGCACGAGCTGCTGAAGCTGTAATCCGGATAAGCGGGATCACGTGAGGATTCTCCATTCCAAATAGGCTCTTATTTTTATTTCCAAGCAATGTAAAGGTACGTAACGGCCGATCGAAGAGTATGGACATGATCCCGATATAGACAGGTAGATTGATCATTTTAAATAACAAGTTTGTGTAAAATAGCATTAAAGTGTCGCGTTAAAACTATTCGAAGCACTTTCGGTTGAACGAGGCCTGCGTCAAGAAGCGTCATACTATATATTTAAGATCCAAATGTGCTGAAAGTAGGATAGAGAGATTTTTTCCGACACCCTCTTTTAAAGCATGATTTTCATAACACATGATTTTCAGAATCCTGGACTTAATTATGCTGTCAAGTTTGGGTTATTATTATTCTGGGAAAAATATAGAATCATCCAATACAAAAAAAAACTTGAGAAAAAATGTAAAATGGGGTTGTGTCGTGAGTGGTGTGGAAAACCACCATTGGCACCCCAAAAATAAATTTCCTTACCTACCCCACAAGGTTTTAATAGAGGATCATCAAAAACAATGATGTGATTCTTAAAGCATGCTCTACCGTAATCCCAAGTGTATGATGTATTTTTTCAACAGGAAGTGTGGATAGTGACACGGCGCCCTCTAGTTCTTCAGATGATTCACATTGATCCTGACGACAGAAAAGCAGCGGAGACGGTGAAGGTTAAATAAGTTGCCTCCAAAAATATCACGTCAGTTTGGGTACAGTTTGTGATTGGGTCCATCCTGTGACCAAAGGCATCTTATTACCATGATTACCATTACCATCTCCAATACTAGCCTTAACACTGGACCTTATATCCATTCAGTCCACTACATGTTGGTGAGTGAATGTCTTGTATTAGCTGTCAATATTGTGATATTAATGGCACATATGTATAAAAATTTGAGTCAAATATTGTTTTTATTGGATATTGAAGGAAGATAAGTATGATTTGGCACTACCAGCCAATTTGATGGTTATTCAAAAGTTTATCAATTGTAGTAGCAATCAGAGATGGTTTCTCTTAGAAGAAGAGCGACCGTCAGGGAAGATTAATTTCTCGTACTCTGGGTTGCCGTCTCCTTTATAGTCTCAACATTTATTACAAAGGAATGAGGAATCCCAAACCACAATTAGTGTCCAGGATGTATTCCAGGTCCAGGATATTTACCTTCTTGAAACAAAATTTATCCGAGGCAATGATTGTAATTGCATGAACCCTGGCCCAGTGACTAATTTGCAAGGTTGGAAAAGTGGACTGTCAGTACAGAGGAAGCGCAGAATGTGTGGGGCAGAAACCATAATACCAAGTATTAAGGGTTGGCGTGGTGACTAATTGCATCTAAGCACGTTAAAGCTACAGACAGGCCAGAGAGGAAACTGTGTGATGTTGTTATGGACCCGTACTATTGTTACCCGCCCAAATTAAATTTATAGCTGACAGTATTTAAACACATGCTTATCAATAAATTTTCACTACCAAGTACTTAGGTGCCTTCGACATCACCCGAGTCATGTTCTGAATTCTTGGACTAAGTGATGATAATACAAACGAATGCTTCACATAGGCCATAGGAATAAGGCCTAAAAAACCAAGGTTGTGGCCCTTTCGACAACGACCTCAAAATATTGGCAATATGGGTTGCTATTGTTGTCTATTTTTAAATTTTGGATTTTAGACAGCAGGAAAACAACAAAGTAAAAATACAAATAAACTACCCAAAATGCATTTTAAACCAATATCCTGTAATAACCCCCCCAGCTCGGGCAAACCATTTCCAAGCATTCTCCGGCAGTATTGATGCACTTTAATAGAAGGCAAATGTAAACCATGAAATTTTTTCCTTAGGATTTCATAAATAAAATTGGCCGCTCATGATTTTATGCAAGACGGGAATCTCGAGGACCGTCCTTTAGTTCTAGTAGGTGTTCCGTAAATAGGGTCTGTCAGTGGTTCTCTGTATAGTTCATGACATAAACAAATTACCAGCACCTCTTTGATATGGGGGGGGGGGGGGGGGGGGAGAACGTTCCGCTACTTTTGTTGAAACCTTGTATTACAGGCCTCTATTGTATCAACGTAGCGCAGAAGCTTCCAGGATCCTGACTGGCGTATGGGAACCACCCCATTATTTGTAAGTGGCGACCCCGTAGCAATCATAGAAAATATAGGCTCCGGATACGGCCCAAACCGTCAACAACAATAAACTAGTATCTTCATGGTGTCATGTGGCGTTAACTTGTCCGAGACTGTGTTTTACAATCATCGGCTGTGGGGCGAATTGAAATGCTTAGTTTTAACACATGAACGTTATGCAGACTGAAAAAATCACTGATGATCACTATTGCTCGTGCAGTATGGATTCTGTCGTTTGTGCGTAAAAACTTCAGAAATAGATCCTTTTCAGATGGATGGTAGCAAAGAACCAACGCGTTAAAATACAAATCCGAGCCAAGGTCGGTTTTGTCTCGGAAGATACCTACCGTCATGTCAGTACCTCAGTGAAACTTGTCTATGTTTAATAGAAGGCTGAAACAATCGCTTTGGTAAATCTTGAATAAATGTATCATGTAAGGACTATTTATTTCATATCAATATGACTGCGCCCACAGCGTTAATGCGATTGCTTATGCGGACCCGGTGGATGAACTTTAATAAACCCGACAAGAGGCCCATGATAAGCGCGCCTAAGTCGGTCAACTGGAAAGGTACAGTACCGTCGGAATATATAATCGGACCAATGCGCGGACTGCGATACAGGCAAAAAAGCACGTTTGCGATGTAAATCATCGTCATCATTCATCACCCATAATATAACTACAACATAAATATACTACTATTAGTGACTAGTATCCAAGATGATTATCTTCCATAATACAACAATAACAACAAATCGCATTATAGCAGGTATCACCGATGGAGTGTGTATGATATCCCTTGAAAGCGTTTCTGAGCTTGTCTCGTTATTCCCAATGCATGAAATGTGTCGAACTGAAAACCTCGGGGCATTTCTGCACCAATTTGACGGAAGGACAAAACACCTTGGAATCGACCGATAAGGTATAGTACAATCGGGAGTGGCGTCTGGATCTTTTAAGTACGGCGTTGGAAATCGGCGATCGCGCTTTTCGGTCCTTACTCTGTCACATGTATGAAGAGCCATCTTCTCGAAATTAGACCGCGAAATACTTATAGATATTAAAATTGAAAATATTTCCAATTTACTTAGATAAAACACTGGTAAACTTAATACCCATCTCTCGAACCGGTTCGACGTGAACACAGGATCTTGAAGTGGGATGGGGTGGGGTGAGATTGACTTAAAAAGTTCAGTGTAAAGTTGCTTGTTTCAGAAATATCTTAAATTTAATGAAGAGGATTTCAACTTCGTCAGATTTTATAGAAATACTTCGCAGGAAAATCAAACTCTAGCTTTATGGCAGGGTGGTTCTCGGTGTGCGAGGGTGAGGTGTGTCAGTCTAATAGTACACTGTTTTGACGTATAGGCCTAATGAAAAAAAGCAGGGGGTCTAATAATGTGATTATGGTTCCTGGACGTATGGTGACTATGTTTTTTTTAAGCTGTAGTGAACGGTTTCTTGTGTGATTGTTGTGCTGTTAGTCAGTGGGTTAGGTGGCATGGTTTGCGTTTTGTTTTAAGGGTTGACATATCTTGTTCATTGCCTTCAGTACAACTCTCAATAGCTGTGTATTTGCGGTGTATATGATTTATGAAATGGAATAAGTTGAAGTTTTCTTTTGGATGAGCCTGGACCGAGTGCGGCATCAGGGATCCAGCCCTTCGTCTGCGTGCATTAAGGGCTCTTGTTTGCACCACAAGTGTTTAATATTTTGTGCAATAAAGACAAAATAAACTAAACAAAAACTAAATCCTAAATGATAATGGTACCTAAGAAACTCAGTTGATGGGTATCTAGGTTGATTAGTGGAATTTCTCGTTGAATAAATGTGGTTGTTACATTTAAAGTACTTGACTTTGTCAATTCTTTCCATTGTTCGACCCCTTTGCCCATCCCCCCCTCTCGTCTTCCTATCTTCTCTCCTCACCTCTCGTTGAACCCAACTGACTGCCTTTGAGACTATAAATTCGAAATGTTCTTATGATAAGAGCGGAATTTATTTTCAGTGGTCCTTCCTCTAAACAAATGCAAAAGGGAGCGTTTCGGAAAATGAATATACCATGGTACATAGCCTAAACATCTGTTTTTGGGGGGGGGGGTTTATCATGAGTTTTCCGGGCTTAAGCGTGGTTGTGCTGTCGCGAGCCCCCATCTAACACAAGGTGCGCCCAAATTACAAGCATGTTATCGACTGTAGTAGCAAATAAACCATTTACGCTTTGCTTCTGAATAAAAAACCCAGCCGCTCTAAAAAAGACATCGAGTAGTATCAAACTAAAAAATAATAACGGAACTCATTGTAAGTGCCTTATGAATGCTCATCTATTTTGAAGCAAGGAGTCCATTAACCGATACAGTCCAAGGAATTACACCCATCATATTTGATTACTTAGATGACTTGATGGGAATGGATTTCAGTCGTGCGGAAACCCGAAACCACACTGCTTTGGTACTGGTTATGAGCAAGTATAACATCAATGCGAAGATGTTGCGGCGTCGTTCGGGAGGGCTAGGTCTAACGCAGAGTAGTGACAATAATGTGTCTATGGGGCAGTAAGTAATTTCAGCGTGACGACTATGATGCATGATTGATGGAATTCGAGCGAATTCGTAAACACCTTAGGATACTCGAGTGAGAGCCAAGAACACTGGTAAATTTTCTAAAATATAAAACAATAACAGGCACCTGTGAAAAAAAGATAAAAGGAGACCCCTTTGAGCGTTGTTTTCTCTAACTTAATGTTCTTGTAAAACAGCACAGGACGCTTCTCGAAGGATAAAAGAAAAGGTGCTTTGGAGTACGATGCGCGCACTATGATAGTTTTGTATACCGAATATGCAAGCGTTATTTGAAAACATTTGAAAAAGTCTGTCAACCCCAGAGAATCTCTGATAAAATATAGCTACTCCACCTATACGTGGAAACTTTACGAATGGGACAATGATGGGGCCGAACAACGGGATTTCACCATATCTGACAGGCACAGATGAGACTCGTAGCCTAGGAAGTATCCAGTACCTTTCTCATGTGTCTCTTTTTGTTGGTTTATTACAAAAATTCAGTACCACAGGATAGAAAGCAGTTACTTGCATGTTTAAGAAACGATTTAAAAATTCTCATTCTGAAGAGATACAAATTTAGCATACTAAATGGAACGTATCATCTTCTTTATTCATCTACAATTTTCCTCAACTTAAAGATCACACCAGAAACAAAGTAGTTTTACTTTGAGTGATTTTCGTTTTAGGAAAAAACCAAGACAAAATACAAATCCACAATGTGAACTTTCAGTAACTTCCTAAAATACCATCCTTCACTCAACAGAAACATCTATTATCCAAGCACTACATGTATGTTTTTTTCTTGGTGGGTAAAACACAACACAATCGTTACTTACTAGGTACAAGGAAAATGTTCACTCCCCATTAAATTTGGGTAGTTTGGGTTTGCATCTTTTTGACCCATTTGAAATGGCAAAACCGCTAGCGAACCCTCCACCAGACACATATTTTTTTGTCCTTACTTCTTTAGTGGCTACAACAGACCACCTTCATAAACTTTTTGAAAACTTTTATATGACCTTTTAACATGTTAAAGATGCCCCCCCAAAATACCCAATAATTTTGGTTACATAATGAACGGCCAAGCCAGCAGAAATTGTTAACCAAAAAAAAAAAAAAAATTGCCGTAATTATCTTCATGTACCAACTTATAGCCTGATCAGTTGTTGTCAATACCACAATAAGACCAAAACGGTGTTGCAGATCGGATGACTACGAAGATTCAGTAATGAGATTCCACTGCTATATATAATGATGCTGGTTGACTATTGATATGAGACATGGGGGTCTTGGTGTACATTATCGTGCCATGAATTCTCATCATAGGGTCAACTTGGCAGCGTGCGAACGATGTGCGCAGAGAAGTTTGTTATAAAAGGATAAAAAAATACATCAGGTACGTTGTACAGAACACATTGCAACAAAAGTTGCTCAATGGGTCCTGTTTTGCAAGTCTTGACTCAATAATATATACCAAAAGCCCCATGTTCATATAATGTCACTCTTACAAATCAATGTCATTCTCAAAGTCAGCAAGTTTGTATTATTTCTGACGTCAAAATAGGTAGAACAGCTTGAAAAAAAATCCTCCAATTTCAACAATTAGCTGGAAATACTTCATTATTTGGGTATGCAGAAGGATAAAAGAATCCTAATTTTTGTTGTATTACTTCTGATGTTAAAATAGGTAGACATGCTTTTAAAAAAAATCCTTGATTTTGAAAAATTAGCTTAAAATATTTCATTATTTTGGTATGCAGAAGGACAAAAGAATCCCAAGTTTTGTAACCAGAAAAATTGCACAATGAATGGATGCTGACAGAATTGTAACTCATTTTCATGAAATCTACAATCTATAATGTTTGTTATAAGCCTGTAGTGATTTTCTTTAAAATAAAGTTTAAAACAAAATAAAACCCACTTCTAATCCACGTCTCTAGTTCACGTTCTCTGACAATCTTACCCACACGAGCCACACACGCACAAACGTCACAGAAATAAATAAATATATACAAGGAGATAAAATGCACCATTTTGCCACAAATCTGGACATAACGTTGACCGCAGAGCTTGTTGACTGTTTCCTCTGTCTCGAACGTCACAAAACCGAAGCCTAAAACATGCGATAACATAAGATACATATGCATATATATACATACAACTTTGGTTACAATTCCCTACGGCAAAGTATGTGGTGTTGTGTTTCCATCCATGACAGGGTTAAACTTTTTGTGCTGAAATGTTCAATCTTACTTGCCATACCATGTACTCTATATGTATGAACATTAATAAGAGATTAAGAACTTGATTACTTATGATCCAATACAGTATCAAGAATATAATATTAAGAATGTTTCAATATCTTGATTGATTTTTGAGTAAACTGTGATACTTAATACTTAAACCCTCTATACCAGTATAAAACTTAAAATTACAATGTTCGTTGCAACTATTGAGAAATATTATTCTGAAAATTACTGGTTTTTAAAAATTAATCTTAAGAAATTGTATACTATTTTCATGAGAGATTTCAAGATCTTATTCAATTAAATTTAAACGAGTAGTTATAAATGAAACAACTTACCTTAAATATTGAAATACATGTACCCTACTACTAACTAATCAATTACCCCCACAAAAACACGACCTTATGTACGAACTAAATAAGGCTTCTTAGTTATGCCAAACTCGGCAATTCATAAAAAATGATAACCATCATCTGGATATTTTGTTTGTCTAGTTTTTGGTTTTTCTTCTTTTTCCTTTTTTAAATATTCTGGTTACTCTGTTGGAATAGGCGGGAGAACTCAATAATACCCTTTAATGTGGGTTTCCATCTTTAAATACTTTAACCTATACATGCCAGCAAAGATAGGTTACAGAAAATAAAACCAAAATTGACAGAAGATTAAAACCATACCATGTACGTAATACTGCACAATATGTCAAAAGAGCAATTAGTTCAAGGTGTTTATAATTATCTGCTTCTGAAGTCGGTCCTAAGGAAGGGTAGAGCACTTGCCGATGTCTCCAGACTAGAACTGCAATGCTTACGGATGACCAACAGGGAGAGACATCAGTTAAAAAACAACCTTTTTTTTTTTACAATGAAAAAACTTCCCAACACAACCAAACACCATTGTTTCATACCATCTTGCCACATTAACCCCCTGAGCACTAACCACCTATGATAGAGTGTCTGATTGGCTCATTACAGGATACAACATGGGATAGCCCTCTGAGTAACCAATCAAACGAATGCTTCTATATCTCTCTGTATAGCGCTCAGATGCCAATAGACAGGCAGGTAGTGCCCGGGGGTTATCTAATGGTGTGCTCATTTGTTCAGATTTGAGTTTGAAATTTTGTATTCCTCGCTCGATTCTTTTGGGTTTGATTTGCATCCCCCCCATGATGCCCACATGTATTCAATAAATAGCGTCGCTTTTAGAAGACAAGATCACGTACCTCTGCATTTGTTGGTCATTTTGTCCATCATCAACTGCACCTGAACAACCTATAAGATATGCCAAGAAAAATATCTTTTAGAACTGTGCTTGTTCTTCTAGCATTTTCAAAGAATGGTCACAAATCAGAAAGTGTCAGTCGGTTTTAATCTCTTACTTTTCTGGGTACTAAGATAAATTCCAGGCAGTGTTAAGAATTAATTCAACATTCAAGAATATTTGTATCCCCCCCCCCACCCCCCTTTTGCCCCACAGAGGTCCTTTGTAATCCAAATATTAGTAGACAAGATTGAAAGCAACATTCGCTCTCAAGATTCCAAAGCCAAAGCATCTTGTTTCTTAAGATTTCAATGAGAAAAGGCTAGTCTCCAGGGACACCAAGATATTGACCACTTCCGGTAAAATCTGGGGTTCTGGGGACGAGGCTATAAGCGATCGAGCCATGGACCTTAAAGAAAAGGCTGCCACATTAACACCCCCAAGTGCTGTAAATTTAAAGAGTATGGAAGGGAAGACTGGACAAAATATAATCTCACGGCTGTTTGTGTTGAAATTTCCCACTTTTTGCATTTTTTTAGCTAAATTAAAAAATATTATAGAATTAGTAGTACTGACTCTACATGTTGTTCTCAACTTCAGGACTATAAAGTACTACCACCACTGAAAATACTCACATTTCCATGTTGCGTCAAAGCTTCCCTGACCTCTTCTTCCGTAGCCTGTCCTACACCGCCAATTTATATCTTGCGGGCTGTACTCTTGGCACCTCCCCTGCCACCAGGCCCTCCTTTGCCATCACCAGGACCTCGAGGTGTGCACTTCTTGGGATCAATCTAGACGGGGATAAATGTGGTTGTTAGAAAATATTAATTTGGTTTTAGGTTGGGTTCAAATTGCTAGTGATCAATCGATAATGGGGGGACCCGTATGGATCAAATCGGGTCCATAGGTGATCGGTAATTCTGTCATCTGCTCCTACTTGCACTATATTCCTATATTTCCTTTTCTTCCTGTGTCAAGACTACGCCAGCATTCCGCCAGACAAACATACAATCTTAAAGGAATATATATCGCGCTTCGCGCAGCAACTTCGGGCTCGCGTTTGGTCGACCTATTCAAAAGGATTGTGACGCGACTATAGTTAAAGTATCCTTTGCTTTTTGAGACCATCAGGTAACGCACATTATTTTTTTTAGTGTTTACACAAGCCAACTTTTAATATGAAAAAATGGTGTTTTTCTGATCGTGCTTAACTTGTTAGGTAGTTTTGAACTGTTTGGTGGATTGAGTCTAAACAAGTTTTTTTTGATTTTCCTGATTATATTTATGGGTATTTTACTATTTAGAAACTCAGTAGAAATCCGACAAAATGCAAGTATTCACTATCATACTTGAGTGTACTTGCAAATTGTTGTATGCACACTGCACAGACTTGGTGAGGCCAACCCCCTCAGGGGGATAATTTTCGTCCTGTTTGTGAGAATCGGTCCTTGATTCGCACAATTTGTCAGACTCATCTAATGCGCTACTGTGTTAAGTTCTAAAGTTTCCAATAACAACACTGATGCCCGATATCATTTACGAGAAGCTTTGGGAGGAATCGGTCTTGCCCAAATTCTATTCTGCCCGCCACATAACCGTAACCTTTCTCCAATAGACCCAAGAATTTAGAAGCGGGTGGGACCCTTGATTAGATGGACAATACCATGACAAAACCAGTGCGTGTCTAGACTTTATAAAGTATCGATCGTACTCAACACGAAACCTTGAAACCATTGACTTGGTTTCCCTTCGTCCTACTCCATCTGAACTCCTACCAGTGCTTTTATAGAGGCATTACCCGCAGTACTTCGGAAGGAGACACCAGACCACCACTCAAAAACTAGTGATAAGGCACTGCTGGACAACAAACACCTGCTGCATAAGACTGTCAAAGAATCACACGAACTCGGTAGACAGATGCTCTCTCGTCCGACCCTTCTGTAGACACACTGCTAAACTCTCGTTCCCATTCAAATCTTATATGACATGGAATACTGCCTGACTAGATACCTCCAAGACAAGATGCAACTCTTATTACACCTAAGAAGAACACACCTGCGCAGCAATCTCCCACGCAAGGAATGGGTTACCTTAAACGGATTCGACTAGAGTCGGTACTGCAATAGCAATTATGCAACCGATGGGGGCTGCGGCCATCGATCCTAGCCTGCCATGTGGTCTCCATCACAGACTGGGATCACATTCTCAAGAGGGCCCTACTTCGTCCCACGGTGGACACAGATTTATCAAAACCCCAACCAATCAACAGTGAGTTGGCTCAACGCTTACAACATATTTAGCTGCTGCCTCCTACGCAAGAAGAAGAAGTAGACGTTAAGTCTTGAGCAAAAAATGATATATGACACCCTATTGTTGCTTGGTGTCAGTGTGAAGATGCGTCTCCAGGAGTATGGGCATTCCACAACCACAACGCGGCAGAGTTTCATTTATCTTTGTTGAGATCGCAATAATCCAGATTCTCTCACTGCAAAATTTAAATAATTTCCCTTGGATTTTGGATGTAAAGGACCACCACTCACCATACCATTCAAAATCAGGTTTGACATTTGAAAGGACAATGTCAACACAGCTTGGGTTTTGTATGGGAAAACCAACGCCCCTCGCGCTGCCTGTGGTCGGCTCCTTCATCAGCACACGCAATAACCCCACCATACTTGCAAAATTGGTTCTTGAATTTACTCTATAAACAAACACACAAGGGTCACAAAATTAATTAAACCAAGGAGGTGCAAGTTTTATTTTAAAAACAGAAAAACGTTTGGCCTACAAGCCTGTTGAGCAAACCTGGGCATGTGGGCTCTTTCAACTTTTTACAGGTAGGGATCATTGTGCGGCCCCGATTACCAACTTGGGGCTTGCGAACGATTTGTCTCCAAAAGTAGGGGCTGGGAACTGAAATTTTGAGAAATATGAGGCTTGGGAGCTGAATTTGGTAAAATGTAGCTTCTGAAGCAAAAATTTCTAAAAACGGGAAATTAAGAAAACTGAATCATGCTCAAACTGGGGGCGGGGAAGGCTGGAGACAGGAGGAGAGCAAACTGGGGTCGAAAGTGCCGACAGACATGTACCCATACTCACTTCCCAGTGTCGGTGCCTAACCCATGCAACAATTTATTCCCAAAAGGCAAGATTACTCAATATCGTAAATGAAGGGGAAAGTGTAGACTTGGCCACTTTTTTGCATGGTTATCCTTATCTACCATCA
>JAMKCH010030679.1:0-17293 GCA_023653785.1 Ophioderma brevispina | reverse complement strand
CGCTTTTGTTGTAATAACGGCACAATTTGCGCATGAGCTAGAGCTTTAAGGAAAAGGGAAAGCTAGACAGTTAAATGTCAGTCTGCGAAAGGGTCACGAGTTCTTTGAAAGTAATGAATGGATCTTATCGTGTATCGTAATTGGAATACAGTGCCCCCCGCCCCCCCCCCCCCCGGAATTGTATCGTCGTAAGTGGGATCTGAAACTATAGGACCTAGCGAGAAATTGAACGTTTTTTGTCGGGTACTCGGTACTCGCAAACATGGAAAATGAACACACATTCGCTACGGGCCGCATCCCCCTTTTTTCCCACAATGCCTTTCGGTATTATTCAGTCTTGAAGAATTTTTCAAACGCTGGTTCATTTACGACGCCAACTTTTTTTTTTTTCAATTTTAGAAACAGATGTACGTACTTACCGGACCGGCCCGTGTATAGAAGGAGGGTCTAGTCTCAAGCACTCTGTCATGCTTGATGTGTTTTAGTCCGTAAAGCGTGACTTGTTGTTATCAGTAGTTGTTACCCATAGTAGAGTGTTTCTAGAATGCCCCGTGGCACACATACTTTTAAAATTGTTTTAAAACTGACACTCACCATTAATTACGAAGATGTCAACATCACATCATTAAGCCTATCAACACGCTTAAAATCGAAACAATAATATAAAATATTAAAATATTATTCTTATTTTTTTCCAATGAAGCAATCTTCTTAAAATGTTATTTCATTTCCCTAAACAAAACGTTTCCCATGCAATTTTCAACACATTTTCTGAAGGTACCAATTGTCTATCGGCATGGAACGAATGGACAATTTATGAGTACCGTTTTTTTTAAATTTTATTTTCTTGTTTTCCTGAAAAATAAAACATTGGTCCATATTTCCTTTTAATTGTTTGTTAATTATAAATTGTCAATAAGACTACTAGGGCCTACAAATTTTACTGGCAGCTTTTTTCTATCCAGTTTAAGGTATTTGTTGGCAGAATTGCTTCCAATAAATTAATGTTTATTTTTCTAGTGAGAACTGTTTAAAAACAAAATCGCTAGCAAAAGTCTTCAGCACTTTTTGTCAACTTTAATCCTTGTTTTGTATGTTTTTAACATCCAAGTCACTGCACATAAATTCTATTTTGTCTAAGGTCTCCGTACGTACCTCCGTGTAGCCTTAACGCCAAAATAAAGGCTCTATAATTAAAACCGTGGAACCCCCGCTATATGAAGTCAAGTTCACGGTGTATTTGCAAGTTAGGAATAAGGTTCCATTTTGTTTGGAGGTACTTTTGTCCATTAGTATTTGAAATAATGGAAAATTTGTCAAAAGATACTGAATTTACCCCGTTTTTGGGGGACAAACAGATATCTACAATAAAACCGGTAGTGTCAGGACGAACCAATGTTACTAAATTTTAGAGTGATTCTTTTTGGAATAATCTGTCTAATGGTAAACTGTTTCTATTAATAGATGTTCCGGGACAAAAACCTTTTGAGGCACACAGGCACATTTCAGGCGCATAAATTTCCTAAATATATGAATGGATAGATTTGGTCTTGCGTCCTTAACACTAAAATTAGTTTCACCTAGGGAATAACAGCCCTTAGAAGGTCATGATTCAATTCAAAGTCATGTGGTTATTTTCAAATGTATACAAAACAAGATAAAATTTCATAAAATACTTGATATAGTAATGTTAAAATGAAAGAAATAGCCTAGCCTTTTTTATTAGGTTCAATTTTTTAATAATAGTGTATATGATTAAATGCTTTCTGACATATAACAGAGTGTCGAGCTTGAAAAGTGCTGTAGTTTTCAAGGTACCCCTCACCTCGTACTACAACAAAACACAGCACCTTTATTTGAAGGATAAATATACTTATGAGATTTAAAGGGGCATTTACGTGATCCACAGCATCGTCCCCCGAACTTGGGGAAACTTAAGCTAAAAATCGTTAGATTTTCTCTCATTGAACCGTTAGCCTTAGTAATCCATGTGTGCCAACTATTAAGGGCAAATTCGGTCCACTCTGTGGAGAATTCGCAATTTTGTATTTTCTGTCCGTAAAAAACGGACAGAAATTACAAGCACAGTAGCCTTAATGGGACCGTGGGAACGAGTAAATGCTCATAACACAAAACAGCAAATCGGAGGAGGTCAAAATTTTAGGTATAAGCTTTTCTCAAGGATAGCTAGTGATCAGTAAACTAAAACAGAAGGTGATGAAATCACGAAATGCACCTTTAACGAAAATGATCGGGGTGGTTGAAATATTGGTGGCAGGATGATTTCTAGGCCGAAAAATGCATTTTGCGCTGCAAATTAAGCGAAATTATTTGTTTTAATTTTTTTTTAAGTAAAAATATTACAATCTTATCTTTATGGTATCCTGTTATTGCTATAGGTTTTGTACATTGCATAAAGGGTCAGGTAATACTCGTCGTGGTGACATCGTGATAAAAAAGGAGTTTTGTTCAGGAAAAGAAGGATTTGGGGCTAAAATTCTAGACCCTTTATATATGTTATTATAAAATAGAAATTATAATATTAAAGGTACAGAGATTGATAGTATTGCATCATGATTAAAATTGTTTGATAAAAATTAATAAATCTGATTTTCTTAAGTTTTTAGCTCAAAAAATTATTTATTTGATTTTTTGACCCAAAACAACACCCATGCCACCAAAGTTGACCACAACCATCCATTTTTTAAAATAAACAATGTATTTTCTAGTGCATAACTACACTGCTACAAAAATACAGTTAAATTTTACAGTTAAAAATCCTGGCAGCAATTTTGCTAACAATTCCCTGTAAACTTTACAGTATACTGTAAAAATTAATTTAATCAACGCTCTTAAAAACATATATTTGTGAGTTAGTACAGAGATTGTGAATGTGTGGAAGAATAAAGCACTGACGAACACCCTAACTTAGTAGGCCTATCCACAATTTTTTACAGTGCATATACTGTAAAATTTACAGCTTGTTGTAAAATGTATTGTATTACATCAAACTGTAAAAAATACAGTAAATTTGATGAAACCCATGTACAGATATTTTTACGGGGTTTTGTTAACAGAATTGCTGCCAGATTTTCCTGTAAAATTTTTACAGTATTTTCCCTGTATATTTTAGACTTAATGGTTAATTTGGGAAAAATTCATAGTACTGTATAATGATTGTTGGTCTCATTAATTCGAATAAAGT
Organism: Ophioderma brevispina; assembly: GCA_023653785.1. Taxonomy (NCBI): domain Eukaryota; kingdom Metazoa; phylum Echinodermata; class Ophiuroidea; order Amphilepidida; family Ophiodermatidae; genus Ophioderma; species Ophioderma brevispina. Next base: position 14,088 of record JAMKCH010030679.1, on the reverse strand, counting down.
CTTCACTTTTAGCTTTTTGTCATTATAGGCCTGAGAAAATTGGACATAAAATTTACAGTATTTTTCCGGTATTCCAAAGTACAGCCAAATACTGTAAGTTTTGGGTCAAGTTTTTACATTATTTTCCTGTAAATGCACTGTATAACTTTTTACAGGGAATAATATATCAGTATGGCCTGAAAGCTATTTTTCCATCTCAATTCGAAATGCAGTCATGAATGTAATTAAGAACAAATAGTTTTATTTTTTCAAACAGCCATATAATTTTATTATATATTTTCAAAGTCTCCTGGAGAATTTTTTTGGCACCAAAATACAGATTGCAATATAGAGTGCCATTGAAATGTTTTTTGGATGGTCGTTAGCTTAGTGCACAAATTTCTTTGCAAGTTTACATGTTTCACACCCATTTATCCTAAAACATTACAAATGGGGGCCATTAAATTTTTTTTTCCGATTGTTGGAAAGCAGATTCCATCAAGCAATAATTCAACAGACACAAAATCCATGGGCGTGTGTGAAAACAAAAAAAACTGTGATGGCTATGACCTTGGACCAAATTCAAACAGGTTTGCCACATATAGAGGTTTGTAACACATTATGTTATTTTACATGTCTAAACCTTGTGGGTAAAAGGCTTTTTAAATATCCCTAACAAGGCAGGCCATATTTGTGAGTACTGTTACTTGCAAAAAAAATGGTCATCAATAGCATTATTTACAAAATGTAATACAGAGATTGCAGTGCGCACCCAATATCAACATGGTTCAGGTACTGTAGATCAACCAGGCTGCAGATGTGCCGACTTGAATTGCAGTCCTAGAGGTGGGGCCTGGGGTCTTAGGGTACTCCCGTACTTTGCAATGGTAATATAATTGTATCTGTATTTGCTGCATACAGGAAGACAGTGAATACCCCACCTCATGGTGGCACATGGAGTACACACACTTGTTTTGTAATTGGTAGGAATTGTAACTCTGTAGTAATAGTAGACACACTTGCATAAATGTACATATAGAGAACACAAGAAAACACATTTCCCCTCCAGTGGAATGTTAGTGTGTATATCATCCTGTACTATAGTAGATTTAAAATTGAGATTCACACATTATTTCCATAGGGTGAACTTGATATGGGTTCAATCCCCGGGCATTTGGAGACAAGCCTTTGTTGCATTACAAAAATATTGTGACCATGGTACAAAGTTTTACTTTACAGAAGCGGCTTACTGGAACCTGATGCAAGTTCAGTTCTAACAAGGGTCTGTTTATTATTTATTTATTTATTAACACGGAACTACCCTTTTAGTATAGTGGCACTCACCTACCCGGTGGTGCGTCCGAAGACAAAAAAATTACATGAAAAACATACAGAGCAAAATTACATATCAAGGATACAAATATACATAATATCAATGAAACATGACACGAACTGGGCATGAAAAGACTACTCATTAGCAGAGTAGTTATTAATATATTTGGGATTAAAGGGACCACGCACGCTAGGGATATACTTTTACAGCATTTGTCAAAAATATCCCCTAGCACCTTATCAACTTAGAAAAGGTTTTCACGGCATCAGAAGCGTTGACGTGGTGTCCCCATTAAGAAAACCCAGTGCCAAAAGGTGGTGAGATTATGGCTGTACAAGTTTTGCTGAAGCAAGTCATATTCCTCGGCCCTTATGTTACAGATGCTCGACAAAGAACGAAAATGACCATGTCTTCTCGGCAGTTTAGGATCGCAAAGTTGCAGAGACCGTTTGAAGTCAGACCATGACGTTTCATGTTTTCTAGGCAAGTTGTTGGTGCGAGCCTTGAATTTGAGGCTACACCCTTTGAAATTCATAGGTCAAGAAGATATGGCTCTAGGTCTGCTTCTGCTTAAACAGAACATAATCATTGAGGGATGATTTGCTTCTAGCATTATTGTACCTGTTGTTTACCCAATTCCATTGTTTGCCTTGTTTAAAATCAATGGACCCAGTTGGAAATGAGGTTGGAGTATCAACTCGGAAATCATACTACTTAGGTTACCTTAGCTAAAATACTTTCAACATGATTTAACCAGCCCCATTTAAAAGACTGGTGGCAGGGAGAATACTATAGCATTTAAAAAGAAGTTTGGGCCACCTGTTATTGTATTGTTAGTAAGGCGATTTAAAATAATTAACTTGGTGTGAAATTTGATGAAATTGTCAAAGTTTGTAATTTTAACAAATTAAAAAAAGAAAAATATCCCCCCCCCCCGTGTTAAAGGGCCTCTTTGGCAAACATTTCTAGCACTTTAAGGATAGATCTTGCAATATAGTACTGGTGTTTTCGAGACGGTTAACGTCAGAATCACTGACAGATTCCAGACGGCAGAGGCATATTTATTGACGGAAGAGCGAGACTTTTCCAAAGAATATCGCCAAAATAACCCTGTAAATCTTATGATTGTCCATCCAAGATTGACCTTATATAAGCCACGAGGACGTTTAGCTCTTTCTTAAAACTTCACTTAACTTTCTTGTGATCAGAAAGGTTCCTTGATATAATGGTACCCAGGTACTTTTATTCATCGACTTCATCAATGAAGTCGTCGCATAACTTCCAACGTTTGTATTTGTTGGTTGCGTGGCCCGATCCACAAGTACATTTGATTTCGATGAAGTTAAATTTAAGTTTCCACTTGCGGGGCGAATCCGCTGACTGTATCAAGGAGACCATTGAGTTCGTTTTCATTCGCCCCGATTTAATTAAAACAATAATCGTCTTGCCCAAAAGAGACAACCAATCTGGACATTGCACACTTTAACCGCCTAATTCCCGTTCCCTTATCATCTTGGCAACAGCTCGTTGATAAAAATGCAAAAGAGGGTAGGGGAGGAGAGATTGGCACCCTGTTGACACCGTTGTCGATTCAAAAAAATCGTGACAAGTCCCCACAAAAATAAACATTTCGACTGACCACATTATTGCTACATACTATTATATAAACATTAAAGACATTCCCTCTAATGCCTGCGTACCATACGGTGCTAAAATAAACCCTCTATCCAGCAGTGTCAAACGCTTTGCTTAAATCAAGGAAAGGCAAGGAAAGTGTTTTTGCCTTCAGCAGAGCGAATTGCAGTGATATTTTCAGTGTGAAGATATGGTCTTCAAAGCGGTGATACTTTCGAAAAACCACCTGAATTTCTGAGAGTATGTTGTTGTCACAAGAACTTGACACTGCCTGGCGAGAGGATACGATGAATTAGTTTGGAACCGCACGAATTAAACGTAATCCCTCTCTAATTGCCAAGGTCCGATGTATCCCCTTTTATGGATGGGAATTATAACTCCATATTCCATTCGGAAGGTACAGACCGATAGACATGAATTTGTAAACATGACAACTAGAGATTTGCAAAGAGCATCGCCACCATTTTGAGGTAACTCGTTGGTGATGCGATCGATACCAGGGGACTTGTTATTTGCAATGTGAAAATTGCTGCTGAAACATCAGAAATGGTAATGTTGACATGGTCAAGTGTAGGATCAGTGTTGTTGATCGATTGACTGTGGTTGGGATTGAAGGTCTGAAATGAGGGAACATCGCAATGGAATTCATCGGTATGGTCCGTGTTCAAATTAGCATGCATTTTGCCTAATGTCTGAAATACTGTTTTACCGGTAAGATCATAATTTTGACGGTCAGATGTGGTTCCTGTACAGGATTTTTAAGAAGTTATTCTCCTACCTTCTCCTTAGGCCTCGTAAATAGGACCAAAAGTCGCGAAGTGTCGGCCGCCCTTTTGACTAATTTTAATGCATATTGCAACACTTTTGGCCAGTCTATTGTGACGGATTTTTGATTTCACAGCTTTACGTTTGGTTTGGTAATCCTCCATAATAGGGGCAGTTATCAGCCGAAAGTCGCTCCGTAAGCAAAAAAACCCAAATTGGAAAGTACATATAGGATTTTTTTGGCTTAAAATTAATTGTTAAATATCTTAAGGTGTCTGGAAAGTTTTTTACACGGTTTGCATCAGTGGTTTAGGAGTTATGCCTTAATAACATCAAAATTTGCATAATTTTTTGTTTGCACTCCATTTTCTTTTTCCAGGTGTTAAAACAGCAATTTAATAATGATAGAGTTGTTTATTTTGTTGATTTTTGAAGGCAAGGGATTGATGTATCTCAACACATACTTAATTGTGATTTAACATGTTTTTTCAGGTGGTGTATGTTTAAGTAAAATTATGCAAATTTTATTTTTTAATCAACTTGGACCAAATTTTGTTTTTATTGATTTCATCGTCACAAATCCTAATCATGTGGAAATCGCACTGACCAATATATTCTATGAACTAATCTACACCTCTCACAGCCGTAACAGGATGATTGCCCACAAAAGAAATGAAGTTAAGTTTCAAAATTTTATAGGGCTTTGTATTTGGTTGAAAGCCGTTAAAAATTCGCATCAAGATAGATATACAACATGTGACAATACAGCCTGTGTTCCTTCAATTGCCACGTGAGAGCAGAACAATTAACCATTGTCATCACAATGCGACAGTGTCAATAGAATGAAGCCTATTGTGGAGTAGAAGAAAGTGACGCAGCCAGCGGCGGCCGGCCGGCCCTAAAGCCTGACAAAAGCTTGTGAGGTTAATAATAATGCACGCTTTGTCGTACGTCTGGATTTGAATGTGCCGCCTTCCTCCTTGAATAGAAACTGGCACTTAATTCAGCTTGTTGTTTATTTATAATCATATTCAAATTAAGAAGCGGTATGCCGTTAGTAAATAGTAAGTAAATATAAAATTCATGCATTGGATACTAGTATTTGATTTAGTGACTTGGGACGAATTGAATTGATGATATGATTCGCTTAAGGCTACAAAGACCTCCTCAGCATTCCATTATTAGGACGTTCAAAATGCACTAGTTATTGCATCTAAGCCATCCATTCGGGAGCAAAAACCACTAGTTTGAGTGTGAATAAAGGTATTAATACAGAGAAAGTTAGGGCATCACATTACTGGTAAATTAAAGCTATTAAAGTGAAAAGGAGGAGATTTTTTGAGGATACGGTTTCTCTCAAAATGGCACTGGCTTCGTCGTAGATAACCTACCGAAAGTTTTGAAAGTTTATTGGAACAAACAAGTTACAAAAGAAAATGCAAAACCTTGTTTGAACTCTTTTGCCTGCTATCGTAATGTCCTATAGACAAATCATGCTTGAATTTCTGTCGTGCACGACATTGGTAAGCCTTCCAAATATGCAAAAAACCAGGGTTCGAAAAAAAAATTGGGGCGCTTCTTTCTGGAAATGCTCCTCATGCCTCTTTAATCAACAAATGCCGTTATTGCAGGCCTGTTCATTGCCCTTGCAAGGAAGACTGGCACATTTTGCATATAGGGCACCCTAAAGTTTGATAAATTGTGTTGCTTTTATAGATGTTTTTTTACACCTGAAAATGAAAAAAGTCTAAGCTTTCGGTTTGTAAATCATGAATTTTGTAATAAAACCATTCCGGAGTGGTTTTATTCCAATGGCTTAGGTTTCACAAACGGAATACACATCAGACTTGTATAAATTAGGTCTGGTAAACCATTCATGACTGGTCCATGCCTTCTTATGAATGTTAAGGGCCTAATCTATATACGCAAAGCAATAGATCAAACGAAGTCCATATAAACGAAAATCCTTTCGGCGGGGGTAGACGAAAAAGGTCGATTTCTTTGTAAAAACGGCCTGAAAACAGTTTATAGACTAAACTTTCAATATTTCAGGCTTGGGCTTTCTGAAGTTCGGACAGGGAGGAGGGTTGAGGTGTCGGTTCAAGAAAGGGAAAGACTTCATGTTTTCTAGTTTGTCCTTTTTTTTAAACAATTATTACATAGACAAAATATATAATGCAACTAAAAAAATGTCGTACCTTTTTATTACTACATGAATTCAAGGCAAACATGCTTCTTAATAATTGGAATTTGTATAAATCCGATTAGCGTGATTTTAGCAAAATTGGAAATAAGATGACATAATATGAACAAATATAAGTTTATTTTCATTTTATTGTATGATGAGAAAAGATAACAAATTCTTACTCTAATTTAGTCACTAACAAGAAGCTAATTGATGGATAGCGTTTAGTAATAAAATAGTTATTTAGAAGGTGTTTAGCCTTGAACATACAAAAGGAAAAACAAGGAGTGTACCAAATTACTAAACACACGTTTTAAAATGATTATAGCCACATGTATATAGCAATGACATGCTCTACATTGTAATTTGAGTTTATGCATAATTATATATACTAGTACTATTTCATTTTCAATCAAGTACAGCAATTCGTCTGTGTTGGTGGTAAGAAGGCAGAATTGACGTTGCTAATGAGTCAAGTCGAAATTCAAAATCGTTTAATAATTTCGGATTTTTATTATCATCACGATGATTGGAAGTTTTGTGAACTCCATACGGTAGATAAGCCACGTACATACTGTAGTTTACTTGAATTAATAGCAAGTAGATCAGTAAACAATATTAATTTTATTTATAACATCTATACTAAAAACCAATTAAGGGGGACTTTATGACTGTTCTCATGGGGTCGGCCAACCATTTCACTGTAAAAACGGTTAAATTAAACACCATTTGACACTATGTTCACACATTTTGAAATATCTAAATCTAGCTGTTTGGAATCGAAAAATATTCAGTCATTTGGACTGGTAAGGTTTTAGGCATTCGACGCCAATGGGTTAGGATATTTGGCGAGTTTATTACCTCAACACTTTTTGCTCCATGTTTGTAACTAATTTACTATGAACCTGGACGAAACAACTAAAGTTACTTGGATTGTTCCATTTTCTATAGGGGCCAATAAATACATATATAGCTGTGAGAAGAGAGATGGGATTCAGAAACGAAAATAGAATAATAAAATAATATTCGAAACATATTAAATTATTTGACGGTGGGTGTTTAGTCATGTGTCGCCAAGTGTCCTAAAAAGATGTTGACATATTATTACCCAAACATACTCGCATCAGATTTCTAAACAATGTTTTACAGTGAATTTGACCGTTGTTTGAATGTTCCCATTTTTTTCAAAGGATCAATCAAAAATACATATATTTCGCATGTCATCAGCAGTGAGATGGGATTAGGCACGAAGGAATCTCAGTATAATCAAATTGGGATAAAAAAATAAAGCTATAAGGCCCAATTTAAGTAAAAAAGCGCGGTGTTTTCGAGAATGGGACCCAATAAGGGATTTGGCTTTAGACTTCATATAATTGAGATGGAATTAAGATGTCAAATCAACGAAAAAGTTATGTGTAAGAACCAAATTCTAGGTCATGTCATAATTTTTACTGAGTATACTAATAATAACAAAGCCATCACAAGTGAAATGAGATTAGGTGTAGGGCACCTACAATGGACATGGCATTAGGTATGGGAAAGTGTGTTAAAGTATTTTGTTTCGTACTAGCTTGCGACCCTTGAATATTGATTATGAGACTTGACGCTAAGGCTATCTATCTATAACACGCAGCCGAGATGCTGTCACCATGTGCGCCAAATGTCATGTTTGTCATAGGTTGGGGATGTCAGATGGATCCTGTGGAGTGTCCGAGCAACATCATTGTAGTTAAAGGGGCGACGACCAGTGCTGTTTTTGGCATGGTAAACTTCCAAACCTGTGACCGTCTGGGAATACTTGGCAATCTGGCACGATGACAGTGACCGGCAAATCGTGGCACGGCGTTGGGCAACAGAAGTGGAAATTGGAGGAGATCTCCATATATCTGTGTTTGGTTTGTGCTCCGCGCCCAGGATTGTTTTGCTACTCCGCATAAGAAGCCTTGGGTAGGTGCCATCCCGTCTATCTTAGCTCTTTCTTCATGGTCAACGTCTCAGATCCATATAACTGGCATACTCTCTCACAGGCTCTAAAGAATTCAGCTTGGTTGAGTTGGAGATACATATTGCATAAGTGGTGTAGTTTGTATTTATTGCAGGCACTTCCACGCTGTCCTTTTGCGTGACAGGAAGTCTTTCTTGCTGTCCGGCAAAATAGGACCCTCGATACTTGAAAGTCCTTGACCTCTTTCAGTTGGCTACCATGGCTTGTAGATATGGTTGATGATCGTCTTCCTCATTACAGTCATATATCAGTCTTCTTGGCATTTAGATGTAGGCCGACCTTTGTCTGCAGCATTCTCAAGTGATGTTGAGTAAGATTCTGATGCACCAATATCAAGATCAGCTGTTAGGCTAGTTAATCTGCGTAGTCAAGGTCTGTGAGATGCTGAACCCATGTGACGTCTGGGAACGCTTGCGGTTTGATGGTGGAGTCCTTTGTCGTTCATTGATGCAGACTCTTCTGTCTGAGGATGTAATCAACCCGACTCTACAAAAGAGCATGGGAGCAAGAGATTCCTTGGGGATTCCCGTAGTGTTAGGAACTCCTTTGGGGCCCATCCATGGTTCTTTTTAAGCTAAGGCATGCTTAAAATGAAGATTCGAGTCTAGGGATCAATCCACCATAACTATAAAGGTAACAACGCGAAAATATCCTTATTTGTAAGAAGCCTCATATTCGTAATGGAGATGGGAGGTTATACAAAACTTCAATCTCATAAGAGGTCCGTAGATCTAAATCCCATCTCCACCATGAAGTCCTTTACACTGAATCCCATCTCCATTACCGACAGTGTCTTGCACCCCCAATCCGTCTGAGTTACCCCACCCTAATTCCCTTGCTTCCATCTCATTACGGGGGGACTGTCATCTAACTCCTAACCTTTGGTATCTTTGAAAACTAGTTGTTGTTGTTTAAGGGGGTAAAGGTTTGACCACTTTGTGTAAAAAACCGTGTAAATTTGTCAAATGACCATCATATTTTTACCCCTATAGTTTTCTTAGAAGACCGTGCATATAGTTGACAAATGTGTTTTAAATCAGCCATTTCTTTCAAAATTTTTAAAAAGATAAACATAAAATCATTTAGCATTTCCAATGAATTAATATGTGTTAGAAACTTCATAAGGTAAATTTTATTATTCACATAAACTTGCGAAAGACTCTTTCAGTTATATGGTATAGGAGACCTGTTGCTGGAGCTTCGAAGTGAAGAAAGTAAACCACAAATCTATAAATAAGTGAACCTCGTTATCATTAAGATCGTCTTCAATTCGTTTATACATAATTTATCATAATAATAATAAAACAAATAATAAGAATAATATAATAATAATAAGACAATAATAATAATAATAATAAAATAAGTAATAACCAATAATATAATAATAATAACAAATAAAAAACAGGAATAGTTTACGAATGAAAAACAACGAATTTGCACTGACGAACCGTGAAAATTTATAAGGCTATACCACAAAGTTAGGTGCGGACTACTACAAAATATACGGTTTGTTGTAAAAACTATTTAGACAAATTACAGTTGTTGCAAAATATACGAAGAATTTGGAATGAAACCCATATTTTTACGGGATTTGATTGGGAGATCCAGTCTTAAATATAAACATTAATAGGCCTGTGAAAAATTGACGTAAATTACAATAATTTTTCATCTTTTTTTACCAAAATTTTGCTCTAAATTACGCTGACAAATGTCTACCAACGTTGAAAAATTGTCTACCCAAGTTCTCGTTTCAAAACTGCATTTTTAACTAGGAAGAAACTAGTAAATGGCAAAATGAAATTTATAACATGTTAAAAGCTCATACATTGCAAGCGGATAAGGAAAAAAGCTATTGGGCGTCTGGAAAAATAACTGTTATTTCAAAAAAAAAAAAGGAAATTGCATTTATTAAAGATAATAGTCTCCAAAATTAAGCTTCTTGATTCATACTTTATTTCAAATTGATATGACATTGCCTAACTAAAAAAACATATGATTTCATTCACACTGATGCACAAGTCACCACAGATATTAGGCATACAGTGGGCTCTGCCCTTGTATACGAACTCACAAGAGACGGGGCCAGCGCTGATTATTCCACTGGTGGCTTAATCCGTTAAACTTCTCATCATTAGCATTGTCGTATCCCATGCAGCGCTTTGAATCAGTGGATTGGACTGGCGTTTTTGATTGGGTAACTTTTGAAACAAATATGATTCACAGGGAATAAACTTGAACGTAAGGCAATAGGAGTTACATTTGATGGAAAATTAGGGTTTTTGGCCAATAATTAACCATTTAATTACGTTTTATGATTGAAAACTCGGGGTATTTCTACAAAAATCGATAAATCAAGGAAGATAAATATACAAATTTCTTACCAAGAGCGATTGGATTTACAAACGAGAGATATGTTTTTTGATTTTCGTGATATATGATACGAAAGTGAAAGAGTCGCCATGTTGAAAAACACGGGTTCCGTCGTAAATTAGAGCCAGATTTGTATAAATACTAAGTGTTTTAAAAAAAATATTCAAATTTATGTAAATCAGCATATTGTTTCAAAACGCTAAGTTGTTTTTTTTTTGGTAAAACCTGTAAAAACTTTTGGAGGGACTTCAAACATTTATCCTTTTAATTTTATCAAAAAAATCCTATATGTACTCACTTTCCGGGTTAAGTGCGTTTTGGCTTCGGATCTGCGCCCTTATAAAGTATCCCTCTGCAGAATATAAGTGGCTTCGTTACTATTGTCAAGGACCCACTTACGATGTTGTGCGGCAAAGCATCCTTCTTTCTTTAATGAGCTTTTCAAGAGGGAAAGTCCTGGACGGATATATTTCCTGGACGATATACTATTAATCTCTACTTCATGTCGGCGCGAGCTTTATCGATAATCAATCACCCGTCACTCAGGGTTACTCTGCAGCGATAACTTATAACTTTGACCGTGCTCACACAGGAATCGCTCACAGTATAAAATACTACTACATTATGTCATTAAGTTACAACTGTTAGTTTGTACTGAAAGGGGTTTTCAAGACATTATTTCGCGGTGTTAACATAGATTTACTACTTCATTGTGGCCAGGACACATCCTTACATAAGGTGTACAACAATAAAAAGAAAAGAAATAAGAGAAAGGAATAAAGGAAATAAAATAAAGAAAGGAAATTGAATTTAAAGAAGGAAGTGAATTTCCACTCAAAAAAGAGTTTAACATATTCGAAAAAGAGTGGATGTCCACTCATTTGAGGAGGTTGGTTAAACGTAAGGACAAGGACAACACGTTTTTTTTTTTCAATACGATTATCATTTATACTTATCCATTTCAGTATGCCGTTGACCTGCAATATACGAACTGCCATTTAACCACCAGCTTCAAGACTTCCGCGCATCATAAATTGAATTTTTCACCAACACTAAATTTGAACATCATCAAACTTACGGTAATTCCCTTTGAGATCACCATCACTTACAGACCCCATATCATCTCAAACATGTGATCAACCCATCCTTCATTACACCACACAACCAATCTGGTCTGACTCCCGCTATCACAATGACGACAGCTTCAACACAAAACCATCAAGCAATGACTCATTTTCATATTCCATTCAACTGTCTAGTATCACAAAATATATGAAGAAATGGTACCCCTACCGAAGTCCGAATTAACTTAAGTCCGAAGAAATGAGCTTTTGGATTATCCCTACTTAAACCTACTTTCTTCGCATGAACAAAGGCCCGATACCAAGAGTTGATGTTGGGTTTTCTAGGTGCAATTATACATAAAGTTTAAATTCTATAAAGAAAGAACAAAAAACCAAAAAAAAAAAAAAACAAAGTGTTTGGAAATTGAAAACTCTAACAAACATAAATTCCATAAACACTCTTATTTTTTCTGTGTCAAAATGACCACGGAAAATAGACGGCAAAAAAAACAAAACAAACGACTACTAAGACGCTACTCTAAGGAAGTTTGGAAAGATTAAAAGCACCCCTCCCCAAAGAAAATTGGTAGATTAAAAGTAGGAAATCTTTAAAGTAGAGAATTATGTAAAACAAAACAAAACGAAACACACACAAAATTCAGAGCAATCCGAGAAGAACGTTACAATTGACATCTACCACCTAATCAATTGCCTATTCAAAATCGATAACCCGTCTTGGTTTAAATCGGTTAAGAGCTGTATGGCGTTTCGGACTTCCTTAAACAAATTCGGACTTCGTTAGGGAATGCGGACAGAAAATCACAACTACCTTGATCACCTCAAACCCCCAACCACTCTTTCTGTCTTAGCATTCTCGGAAACATGGCTTACTGACACCAAGTCACAACCTAACTTAACGCACACGTACATTCCAGGACCCCTCACAGGCAGAGGAAGGTGAGTTTGTCTTTACATAAAAAAATCCACCTCTCATATAAGTAATCATGACACAACACCAGGACCAGAATTGCTCACTTTCATTCGATCTCACCAATTAAACACCAACAATGACCCAAACACGTAACTGTCGAAGTTATTTACCAGGGATTGCATGAACACACAATCCAAAATTTTAACACTAGCTTCGAGCAGCTTCTCGCTGATGAACTAAATATAACCCAACCGTGACGTATTATTGGCGGTGACTTTATACTCAATCTTCTCAATATTATTCCACTAATCCACACATTAATGTTATTAACACCATCACGCTATAATGCCGCCAAAAAACTGAGTGGACCATACTCTGGTACGCTCTGTAAAGATCGTCAATTTTCAGCAATCATTTAACCTCAAGTTCATCATTCTTGCCACCTATCTTCAATAATTAACAACCGAGATTGATATGTCGACTAGAGAAGCATCAAAACTGTCTCTTTCTAGGAAGAATTGAGAGGTTTGGAAGCTGAAAATACCTCCAAGATTGGAGTCTACGTCTACACAATCGAATGTAGGTGGAGCCGAGGCTAAACAGGGTACCTGTCCAACATCACATGGTGACCTTACAGAACTCCATAAAGACGCTCCTGTTAGCCGACACAGCTCTCATGGATGCCATAGCAATAAAGTAGCGAAATTGATTGCAAGAAAACTAACCACAGAAGAATCTTGTCTCAACTCCATATGTGACAGGCTTGCATCAAACCAACCCATGATGGATTCCATCTCATCACAACATTGAACTAACGGTGACGCAGGCTGTAAACAAAAGCGTCGGCCATGAGGGAAGTGTCAAACACCAAGAAATGCAATGAGATGAAGGAAACCATCAAGAAACAACAAGTAAGAAGAATGAGAGACAAGAAAATGACTCCCTAGGAGCAATTACCCAGAAGGAATTGAATCTTGCACATTGGGTTCCAGAAACCCGTTGAGAGGACACAAAGACAACGGTAATAAAAATCTTTGACAATCACTTGGTATTGAATTGATGGTTTGGACATGACCCCACCGCTCCCATCGCCTCGGCAGGCGATTGCCCCGGGGCGAAGAGGAACCAAGCAAACCAAGGACTATCATCGCCAAATTCATTTTCTTACACAACTGTTCCAGATATTTAAGAACAAAACGCCCAAACGGAAAGGATCAAGGATCTTAATCACAGAAAGCCTAACAACAAACGCATGAACCTCTACCGAGCCTGCAAAGAGCACGATAAAGTCACTACAGCCTGGACTATTGATTGAGGTACTATCAATGACTTGATAGTACTGGTAAGCGCATTATTGTAACTGAAATAGGTTGACCTGGACAAACTGTAAAGTTATCTCACTGACAAATGCAAATGACGACCAATTAATGGGCATGTCATGTATACCACCCTTTTAATACTCTGTTTATTTGGCCTATGCATTTCTAATGATCTTGTATTGACAGTGATTACGTCTATGGTATCTACCCATGGTCACTTAACCTATGTGATTACACGCGTCACTTCCAATACCCCCACCCCGATTTGATTTGTTATTGCTCTTTACGAACTAAAGTCCTGCGTGTTTGCTTGTCCTTTTCATGTTCCATCACCTAATGTCTTGGCCCCCACCATATAATCACTTCCGGTAACCCGGCCGGCCTGTTTTGTTTGTCTTGTCTTGTTTGGTTTTTGTCCGCTTTGATGGCCCACCATAAGTCCCACTTTCTACTGGGTGGGGTCATCTTAAAGGTCATTTGGATCTTAATGCCTCTCCCACAC